>CM040120.1:104545215-104715455 GCA_022559845.1 Amorphophallus konjac
TCTACAATGAGAGACAAAGGGAAAGTGATTAGAATTGACTGCAGCCGTAAATAACATGAAGATTAAACAATTTTGATCATGTTTAAACTTTTGATTTGCAGTCCAGATATTTTTATCTTTAGGAAATTCATAAGGACCATGTGATATAAGCTTCCATAGCTTAGGGTCGTATGAATTGACTAGACTACACATCCTTCCTAACCACACATCGAAATTACAACCATTAAACACGGGTGGAGAGTTTAAGGTGTACATCATGGTAGTCATTGATCTAGATCACTCAAGATCGTTAGATCTATGAAACTAGAGCCTTTGCTCTGATACCAATTGAAGTCCCGCGATCAATGACACCTAAGAGGGGGGTGAATTGGGTGATAACAAATTTTAAGAAAACTTTTGGCTTTTTACAAAATATGTGATAACTGATGTGACACGACCCCTCAGACCTAGATTCGCAAGCAATCGAACCGAACGGCGGACTCACCCAAGCGGGTTCACCCGCGTCGCGCACACCCGGGTCCGTAGGTGGACCGGCGATAGTGGTGAGTGTCCGAGGTTGGACCTTTCTATTCCGGGGGTTTGTCAAGCGTAGGATGGACCCCCAAAGGGCCTGGGATGCCCAATTCCATGGGCGGCCAGTACGCCAAGGCCGTGGGATGTAATGGTTCACTCGTAACTCGCCCGTGGTAGTCACTCAAATATTAGCGAATTCGGGATCGGGCACTCACTCACCGACCGACGGCACTAAGATGCGATACTAAACAAGCAAAGTGACTCCAACAGAGAAGTGCAACCAGGAGCTCACCTGATCGGCGTGAATACGCTGATCCCGGCCATAGACGAGGGCGAGCGAGGAAGCGTGGGCTTACCCGCACGCTGCGCCGATGAAGCTCCAGCTGAAGACCTGCTAGTACATGCACTACGCCCTCACAGAGGGGGTGGACTAGGGGTGGGGATGATTAATTACAACCAAAACTACCTCCACTCAGGGAGGGGTGGTCAGCCGGCCAGGCGAGATCGGACGGAGAGCTAAAGGAGTCGCCGAATGAAGACTTCGCCGATTCTGCCCGCTTCTGGAACTATTGGATAGGTGGACGATGTTGACGGCACCACGGGCTCTACCGGACTCAGAAGTCACTGAAAACTGTGTCGAATCCTTGCTGATTGGCCTGGCAAGACTCCTAAATTTTGGTAGAACCTCTGGACGTCGTCAGAGTTCAGGACCGGTTCTGGGACTGGGCCACTTCATTCTGGCTCAGACTGACTCCAGAACGCTGTAGCAGGAAGAAGAAGCCCCCACGAACACTACCGAGCTCCGAAGGTGACACAGCTTATATCAATATGACCGTAGGAGGGTCCTTTTCAAGCAAACACTAGAAAGAATTCCAAAGGAGGTCGAAGCAGAGAGATAGAGCCCGTAGAGTGAAGAGGTGTCTATCAGGCGCTGACAGGACAGACCAGCGCACCTGGGGTAGAAAAATCAGAACTTTGTGCTTCGGGCCTCAAACGGCACTCCGTTTCTTGGAGATGCTAGTGGACTTGTAGGAGGAGACTTCAGAAAATGAATCACGTCCAAACCTATAGGAGCGGCCGTGGTTGGACTTTAACTGGGCCTCTAGTCTTCTGCAGGAGTCGGGTTGCGCAGTCTAGGGAGGATGGCTCTCACGGGCAGCTCGGTGCTCGAACGATGACGAAACCACCTCGCTTGGAAAGCTCTCTAGACGACCTTTCCGGAGGTATATGATTTGCCAACAGAATGTTTGGGGAAGGGCCGAAGATGAAGCTGCTTCCAGGACCCTGATCTGTTGCCTGCGAACTGGGTTGAGCAGGTTGGAGAAAGCGGTTGCTAGTGGTGGCAAGAGGTGAGGGGTTGTGATGGGGTGAGGTCTAATGGTTGTGGAAGGTGTAGGGGGATCTATTAGGGGGTGGAATGGGATGGTGGAGAGGCTGGGAAGAGGCTGGGTCGCAGCTAGCAGGTGGAGGGGGAGAGAGGGTGGAGGGCGCAGGTTGGCCTAGGGGAAGGTGGAGGCTTCTCTCTTGGTTTGAATGGGTGGTTAATGGGGGATTAATTTTGGTCTTGGGAAGGGGAAGGGGTGCTTGGGAGAATGAAAGGGTGGCTTGGGAAGAGGAAGGGTGGCTTGGGGAGATGGGATTCTCCCTTGGGAGTGGGAAGGGTGTATGGGGAGTGTCAAAGGTCACCTAGGAAGGGGAAGGGAATTGATGGGAGGAGTTATTGCTTCTAGGGAGGTGAAGGGGCAGGGTGATGTGGCAAGAGGAGGTTGGATGAGGTGGAGCTTAGGTGGAGGAGAGAGGAGAGAGAGAAGGTGGTGCGCCCTAGAGAGAGAATGGGGGGTCACCGCTTTAGAGAGAGGAGGAGAGAGAGAGGGGGGAAATCCACCCCTTAGAGAGAGAGAGGGAGAGAGAGAATCTCACACAATTTTGATGGATTTCAAACTTTCATTCAACAATTCATTAGCTCTCAAATGAGGGAATGGGGTCCTATTTATAGGAAACCCACATTTTACAGAAAGTCCCTAACTTTTGGACAAATAACACTAAACCAAGGGGAAGGGGGCGCCCCTGGGCCTAGCCCATATAATTGGACCCATTAACCTATCAAACCAACATATTGACTCAAGGCTTTGGTAAATAACTACCTAACCTAGGTATTGGACTCAAATAAAAGAAAAATTACATCATAAGACTCAAATAAGTAAATGAAAAATACATCATATGACTCGAAATAAAGCGGCGAACAAGATGTAGCACTGCCGGTGATCATCAGGAATCTCAAAAAAAATGTTGAGTGGTCGGAGATGTCCCCATCATACCCCCAGGGTGCGGAGGACTCGACTCCATCGAGTATGGGTCCATCGGGGGGAAAGTGGTCCTCCAAAGCAGCTCGGGGCGAACCACGACCTCCAAACTCAACCCTGCATCCTAGCCGGGGGACGGCTCTTCAGCCTCTCAAGGTGGCTCAGGCACACCCTCTTACTGGCGATGGTACCCTGCTTGCCTAGTATTGTTTCCGTGTGCACATGTCGGACTCTCAGGCTGATATATGGAGGCTCTCCGAGGGTATCACTCACAAAGGTGGGGGTAGGCTCAAGGTGCTCACTGGGTTCCACCGCGGTGCCCATATAGGGTGCTAGATCCACCGCGCCGAAAATGGGGTGTATCCCAAAACCCATTAGTAAGTCTAACCCATAAGTCAGGTTATCAAAGTCACTTGAAACTTGGCAAGGTCCAAGTCCTCGTGCCCTCAAGTTGGAGGTGACTCTAGGGTAGAGCTACTCCAATGCCACCATCGATAGGTTGCCTACTTGGAATTCCAAGTGGCGCTCGCGAGCCTTTGCCCGCTCTTTGTGAATCTTACCGCTCGTTGCGATTTGCTTGCGTGTATGCTCATGCCATGCATTATGATGAGGTGAGTGGTTTTGAAAGTGGGTAGTGTGCAAAGGTGGACCGGGGCAACCATAAATTGACCTATCATGCTTTGATGCCATGTGGACCTTGATGAACTTGGGTGGACCGGGGCAGTCACAAGTGGCCCTATCATGCATGGACTTCATAACAATGGTTGGAGGGCCGGGGCATCCGTAGGGGAATCTATTGCGCATGGGTATAGAAAATGCCGGGGGTCCCGAACATCCGTGAATTCTCCTACTATGCTTAAAACCCATGATGAATGAAGGTGGACCATTACATCCGAATATGGACCACTCATGCTTCCTACTTGGCATGTGGGTGACATGAATGAATGGACCCAACATAGTGTTCATGCCAAGTGGTGTGGTAAGCCTAGACACATGCACGCTTATCCCAAAGGTGACTTCCTTGTGTATAGGTGTGGGACAGCCTTTGAACTTCCATGTGAAAGGGTCGAAGGGATCTAGGAAGGTGGATATGGGGTGGGGCACTTCCTCGATCTCTAGGCGGGTGTTGTCTAAGGTCATGGTTCCTATGGTGTAACCTGGGTCATTGTTGAGGTGGGCTTGGTCCAACATGGTGGGTGTGGGTAGGAAAGGGTGGGTGGTGGGTGATGTGGGTGGGTCACATGGGTACTCGAGCTCCCAAAGGAAGGGGTCAAAGGGATCATGGAAGGGGCCACCTAGAGAGAGGAACTCTATGGCTTCAAGGTTCCCAAATGGTGAGTCATCCTCCTCCAAGGTAATTGGGCCAAGGTCTCTAGTGGGTTGGCCAATCAAATCAATTGGAACCTCAATGGGTGGGGAGTGGGCCAAGATGGGTTTCTCATCCTTGGGGAGAAAGAGGAGGATTTCACTCGTATAATGGCCACTAGTGTAGATGGAGGTGATGGAACTGGTGGTGGGATATGCTAGGAAGATGGTGCTAGACTCCAATGGTCCTATGGCTAGCATATTGGTCAGGTGGACTTGCCATTGTAAGCAGTCCACTTAGTCCCCTAAGTCTTCCACAAGATAGGAGGTTTGAAGTGTGATATGGGAAGACCAGGTGGGCAAAATGTGGCCTTGATATCCCAAGGGTGAAAGGTAGGGTGGTGAGCTACGAACGGTGGGGCCCCGCTTGAGCCATTGGAGTATGGACTCATTCATGGCGAGAGTGTGCGGCTCATGAGGACCCAGACTAGGAGAGGTGGGTGGAAGTGGGGGGTCTAGGATGTTCTCTATGGTGGGAGGTGGATCCGGATTGGCATCCATCTCCACTTGGGTATGTGTGTGGGCCACAACTTCCATGGATAATGGGGTAGGATTGTCTATGGTGGGTGGAGTGATAATGGTCAGTGCATGGTACTCTCGGGGTGGTGAACATGGGTGGACTTGGGTTGGGCTTGGTCGGGGAAGTTCTTCGGTTTGAGTTGGGGTCGGGGGTGGAAGATCGGTTGGTTGAAGAGGTTTGGGTTGGGGTGCATAGATCTTTCTAAGATCGGCCCTCATTTCATCCCAAGATTCAATGGGTGCTTCCCCTTTGGCTTCTCTCAAACCTACAATGGTCTCCCATTCTTTCCTAGCTTGGCGCCAGAGCGAAATCTTGGCATAGTTGACTTACATAGGCCCTGATAGAGTGAACCTCCCTAAGTGTCGATCTATGGAGTCCTCCCACTCTAGATATATACTAGGGTGGGTTTCGTCAAACACAAAGACTTCTAATGGGCCTAAGAGTGGCGAATATGCCAAGTATGACGTAGTCATGATGGTGGATAAGGGTGATGCATGCAATGGCCCTAGGACAAGACTTAGTAGAGACAAGTCTAAAACTTGCTCTGATATCAAATTGATGTGACACGACCTCTCAGACCTAGATTCGCAAGCAACCGAACCGAATGGCGGACTCACCCAAGCGGGTTCACCCACGTCGCGTACACCCGGGTCCGTAGGTGGACCGGCGATAGTGGTGAGTGTCTGAGGTTGGACCTTTCTATTCCAGGGGTTTGTCAAGCTTAGGATGGACCCCCAAATGGCCTGGGATGCCCAATTCCGTGGGCGGCCAGCACACCAAGGGCGAGGGATGTAATGGTTCTCTCGTAACTCGCCCGCGGTAGTCACTCAAATATTAGCGAATTCGGGATCCGGCACTCACTCACCGACCGACGGCACTAAGATGCGATACTAAACAAGAAAAGTGACTCCAGCAGAGAAGTGCAACCGAGAGCTCACCTGATCGGCATGAATACGCCGATCCTGGCCGGAGACGAGGGCGAGCGAGGAAGCGTGGGCTTACCTGCACGCTGCGCCGATGAGGCTTCAGCCGAAGACCTGCTAGTACATGCACTACGCCCTCACAGAGGGGGTGGACTAGGGGTGGGGATGATTAATTACAACCAAAACTACCTCCACGCAGGGAGGTGCGGTCAGCTGGCCAGGCGAGATCGGACGGAGAGCTAAAGGAGTCACCGAATGAAGACTTCGCCGATTCTGCCCGCTTTTGGAACTGCTGGATAGGTGGACGATGTTGACGCCACCATGGGCTCTACCGGACTCAGAAGTCGCTGAAACCTATGCTGAATCCTCATTGATTGACCTGGGAGGACTCCTAAATTTTGGTAGAACCTCTGGACGTCGTCAGAGGTCGGGGCCGGCTCTGGGACTGGGCCACTTCGTTCTGGCTCGGACTGACTCCAGAACTCTATAGTAAGAAGAAGAAGCCCCCACGAACACTACCGAGCTCCGAAGGTGATGCAGCTTATATCAATACGACTATAGGAGGGTCCTTTTCAAGTAGCAACCAGAAAGAATGCCATAAGAGGTCGGAGCAGAGAGATAGAGTCTGTAGAGTGAAGAGGTGTCTTTCAGGCGCTGACAGGACAGACCTGCGCACCTGGGATAGAAAAATCAGAACTTTGTGCTTCGGGCTTCAAACGGTGCTCCGTTTCTTGGCGATGCTAGGGGACTTGTAGGACGAGACTTAAGCCAAAGAATCATGTCCAAACTCCCACAGGAGCGGCCGTGGTTGCACTTTAACTGGGTCTCTGGTCTTCTACAGGAGTCGGGTTGCGCAGTCTAGGGAGGATGGCTCTCACAGGCAGCTCGGTGCTCGAACGATGACGAAACCACCTCGCATGGAAAGCTCTTTGAATGACCTTTCCAGAGGTATATGATTTACCACCAGAATATTTGGGGAAAGGCCGGAGATGAAGCTGCTTCCAGGACCCTGATCTATTGCTTGCGAACTGGGTGGAGCAGGTTGGAGAAAGTGGTTGCTAGTGGTGGCACGAGGTGAGGGGTTGTGATGGGGTGAGGTCTAATGGCTGTGGAAGGTGTAGGGGGATCGATTAGGGGTTGGAATGGGACGGTGGAGAGGCTGGGAAGAGGGCTGGGTCATAGCTAGCAGGTGGAGGGGGAGAGAGGGTGGAGGGCGCAGGTTGGCCTAGGGGAAGGTGGAGGCTTCTCTCTTGGTTTGAATGGGTGGTTAATGGGGGATTAATTTCGGTCTTGGGAAAAGGAAGGGGTGCTTGGGAGAATGAAAGGGTGGCTTGGGAAGAGGAAGGGTGGCTTGGGGAGATGGGATTCTCCCTTGGGAGTGGGAAGGGTGTATGGGGAGTGTCAAAGGTCACCTAGGAAGGGGAAGGGAATTGATGGGAGGAGTTATTGCTTCTAGGGAGGTGAAGGGGCAGGGTGATGTGGCAAGAGGAGATTGGATGAGGTGGAGCTTAGGTGGAGGAGAGAGGAGAGAGAGAGGGTGGTGCACCCTAGAGAGAGAATGGGGGGTCACCCCTTTAGAGAGAGGAGGAGAGAGGGAGAGGGGGGAATCCACCCCTTAGAGAGAGAGAGGGAGAGAGAGAATCTCACACAATTTTGGTGGTTTTAAACTTTCATTCAACAATTCATTAGCTCTCAAATGAGGGAATGGGGTCCTATTTATAGGAAACCCACATTTTACAGAAAGTCTGACTTTTGCACAAATAACACTAAACCAAGGGGAAGGGGGCGCCCCTGGGCCTAGCCCATATAATTGGGCCCATTAACCTATCAAACCAACATAATGACTCAAGACTTAGGTAAATAACTACCTAACCTAGGTATTGAACTCAAATAAAAGGAAAATTACATCATAAGACTCAAATAAGCAAATGAAAAATACATCATATGACTCGAAATAAAGCGGCGAACAAGATGTAGCACTACCGGTGATCATCAGGAATCTCAAAAAAAATGTGGAGTGGTCGGAGATGTCCCCATCATAAATAAAAATTAGCAAGTGAAAACTAATTAACCAATTCTCTCAATCTTTCCGTTCCCACACGACCATACAACGAAAATAATCAAACCACACCAATAACACACAATGCACAGCGGTTTTTAAGGTGGTTCGAATGCAACGATGGCAATCCTATGTCCACCCCTCAGCAAACCCGGTGAGGCTTCACTCAGGGATAAATCCCCAAACGGAGACAACGGTCCAAATAATCACACAGGACGACGCCTGCCCACACACACGGGGACGCGCCCCAATACACACACACACACGCAGGACGACGCCTCCAACACGATCCAACAAGTGGATCAACAAAACAAACACCCGCTACCACAAGTGTAGCACTCCACACACACAAACACAAGATCTGGATAAATCCACACACACACGTAGATCTAAGAAGACCTACGCACACACGAATAGAACACCACGACCACACACGACCATGGATCTAACTTGATCCACACACACACACATATATCTTCAGATTACAAAGAACAAGACTTGAAATTCAAAACACCAAGATGAATAGAGCAGAGTTTAGAAATCTCCTGGTTTGGTTTCCCCCTGAATGTATGATGTAGAACTTGGAACAATGCTTCCTACTTCACTTAAATGGCTTGGTTGATCTCCCTTGAATGCTTGCTTGCTTCTTCACTTCCTTGAAGGTTGCTAGCTTCAGATCTAACCTTGAGTCACCTTGAATCACCTTGGGTTGATGGAGAGATTTAAGGATGTAGATTTGATCTCCCTTGAGGGCTTGCTTGCTTCTAAACTTGCTTGGAGATTGATGGCTTCAGATCTAACCTTGAATCTTTTGGAATGGATGAAGAACTCCAGCCCGAAGCACTGTTCACGAAGGTGCTACAATACCCGTGAATCACCTCCTCTAGCCTCCCTTGATCTATCTTGTTCCAATTGAACCCTTAGGGTTTCCAACCCTTCTTGTGTAGGTTTTATAACCTTTGAATGGTCCTTGGACATCCTCCAGACCAGATCCACGTTTTGTGGATGATTGGGTGTCATTAGGATTAAAGAAATACAAGGAGAATGGCTCTTCTTGAAGTGGAGAACAAAGTCAACTTTTGTTGGCTCGGGGCTGGCGGTCGACCTGTGGAAGCTGGCGGTCGACCGCTACTGAGAAACCTTATAGAAATTTGATCCCTGGAATTTTCGGTCGACCTTGGGCGGTCGAACGCTACTGCCGGTCGACTTGGGGCAGTCGACCGCCAGTTCTGCAATATGAGACTTTTCACGTTTGGCGATTCTAGTTGACCGGAATGACCTAGTCCTGCAAAGTTGAAGTGTTAGCCCAATGAAATACATCCAAATTACAATGACTTTAAGTAGATGTTTATTTCATACATTTGGGGGTTGGATTTCACTTGGTTTATGCATTAGAAACATCAAGACCATTTGAGCATGTTACCATGATTGGAATGAGAAACTAATGCATTTGAAGAGTGAGCTTGTAAGTTATCAAACCAAGTTATCATTGTGAACCTCAAATATCATGAATGAAGTTTAGAAATGAGAGGTATATGGAATACCCATGGTGAGATTGATGACTATGACAAGGTAAGAATCTTACCAATGGTGCTTGACAGTAAATGACATATACCACCTGTAATGAATTGTAGAGGAGCACGGGGTGCTTATCCACACGTTTGGTTCACCAGGTTACTGCCATGAGTTTGATCCTGCATGCAAGATAGTCAGGGTTAATACCATCCTTGTTGACATTAAAGAGGTTATGAAACCTCTTGCCTCTTATAGAACCAACATATGCAACCAGCATAAACAACAAGATGAATAAACACAATCATCAATAATATGTGTAATCAACCATAAGTTTAGTTATCATCACGTAATCACACATTAAGTTTAGTTATCATCAAAACCATAACTTAACAATTACAACAATCATCAAAACCATAACTCAATAGTCCGAGGGATGGTTTCTCCTTCCATAGTAGATAGCCGGTATGCTCCTTTCCCTAGCATCTCGACCACTCGGTAGGGGCCTTCCCAATTAGGGGATAGCTTGCCCGCCGCCTCAAGTGGTCGAGAGGCTTCGGCTTTCTTGAGAACGAAGTCTCCCGGCTGAAAGTGTCTGTCTCGGACTTTGGCATTGTAGTATCGAGTGAGGCGGCGTTGATATTCCGCTGCTCAGATGATGGCCATCTCCCGGACTTCATCTGCTAGGTCGAGGTTTTCGAGCAGTTTCTGGTCATTTACCTCGAGCGAGAAGAAGATGACTCGGAGGGAGGGGTTGCCAATCTCCAACGGGATCACAACCTCAGTGCCGTACACCAGCTGAAAGGGACTCTCACCGGTTGCCGTTCTGGGAGTCGTTCTGTGCTACCAAAGTACGTTCGGTAATTCCTCAAGCCAGCTGCCCTTGGCTTTGCTGAGCCTAGTCTTAATGCCTTTTATGATAGTCTTATTGGCATTTTCGACCAGCCCATTAGCCTGAGGGTGGGCGACCGAGGTGAAGTGATTGCGAATGTTTAGGTCGGCATATCTGTCTCGGAAATAGCGAGAATCAAATTGCCAACCATGATCGCTCACTATCACCCGGGGGATGCCGTAGCGACAAATGATCGACTTCTAGACGAAACTCCACACGACTGTCTCGGTGATCCTGGCTGTAGCTTCGGCCTCGATCCACTTGGTGAAGTAGTCGATGGCAATGATGACAAACTTCTTCTGGGCCTGAGCCGTAGGGAACGGCCCAAGGATGTCGATCCCCCACCGAGCGAAAGGATAAGGCTCGGCCAGGGTGACGAGCTTCGTTGCCGGCTGATGGACCAAGTGGTCAAATCGTTGGCATCGGTCACACTGTTGTACGTAGGTCGAGCAGTCGAGCTACAGAGTGGGCCACCAATAACCCTGCCGAAGAAAGATCCGGGCGAGCGACCTTCCTCCTTGATGCGCTCCGCATAGGCCTTCGTGAACTTTTTGAATCGCTCGGCTAGCTTCGTCAGTACTGATGCACTTCAGGAGGGGACCGGAGAAAGATCTGCGGTATAAAGTGCCGTCCAGAATGATGAATCACCGAGCTTGGTACTTCAATCTCCAGGCTTCCCGAGGGTTGGGAGGCTCCTGGGAGTCTTGGAGCCACGACAGATAGGGGGTACGCCAGTCGCTTGGGGAGGCCGAGTCAACAGCCATGAGCTCCAAATCAATGCTCAGTCGCTCTAGCTCTTCGAGGAGGACCGATCGAGTACCTTCTGGGTCAAGAGAAGAGGCCAGCTGAGAGAGGGCGTCCACCCGGGAGTTTTCCTCCTGAGCTATTCGGACTACCTCAAAACTCTTGAACTGTTATGCCACGGTCTTGACCAGTTGGAGGTATTTGACCATCGGTTCTTCCCGAGCTTCATAATTGCCGTTGATCTGGCTAGCGAGCAGTTGGGAGTCAGTGTGAATTTTGACTCGCTCGGCCCCCAATCGCTGGGCCATACGGGCTCCCGAGGTAAGGGCTTCGTACTCGGAGGCGTTGTTGGATGCTTGGAAGTTGAACTTCAAGGCGTATTGTAGCTCTACTCCTTCGGGGGACTTCAGGAGGATACCGGCACTGCTCCCGGCCGAGTTGGAGGATCCGTCGACGAACAATTCCCAGGTTGGCCCGGGTGCGGACGGAGATTTTTCTTCTGTGGGGATGGTGCTCTCGGCGATGAAGTCAGCGAGCGCCTGTCCTTTGATAGCCAAGCGAGGCTGGTACGATATATCGTAGGCCCCGAGCATAATGGCTCACTTGATGAGGCGTCCCGAGGCTTCAGGGTGAGTGAGGATCCTCTTCAGTGGTTCGCCGGTCAGCACGATGATGGAGTGCCCTTGGAAGTAGGGTCGAAGGCGCTTGGCCGAGGTAACCAATGCTAGCACGAGTCTCTCAGTTGTGGGGTACCTTCTTTCAGCCTCGTTGAGCACCTTGCTAGTGTAGTAGACCGGTCTCTCGACTCCCGAGTCATTTCTGACCAGGACCGAGCTGACAGTGGATGGAGTTATCGAGAGATAGAGATGCAAGGCTTCACCTAGGACAGGCTTGGACAGCACCGGTGGCGAATCCAGGAACTCCTTAAGCTCAGTGAATGCCCTTTGGCATTCCTCGTCCCATGCGAACATAGCAGATGCCATTTTGGGCCCCCTCAACAATTTGAAGAAGGGTAGGCATCGTTCGGCCGCACGGGACAGGAATCTATTGAGCGCAGTAATGTGCCCGGTAAGGCGTTGAACGTCCTTGGTGCAGGTGGGCGGCCGCATGTCTAGGATGGCTTGGACCTTGTCGGGATTGGCCTCGATCCCATGCTGGGTCACCAAGAAACCCAGGAATTTCCCAGATCTTACTCCCAAGGCACACTTGGTGGGGTTGAGCTTCATATTGTACCTCCGGAGAGTGTCGAAGGTCTCAGCTAGGTCGGCGAAGTGGTTCTCGACCTTGGGAGTCTTGACGAGCATGTCGTCAATATAGGCCTCGACGTTCCGGCCGAGCTGTCCCTCGAACATATGGTTGACCAGCCTCTGGTACGTGGCTCCAGCGTTCTTCAACCGGAAGGCATCCGGGTGTAGCAGTGCATGCCAAAGTCGGTGATGAAGGTGGTCTTCTCGATGTCTTCTGGATCAATCTTGATATGGTGGTAACCTGAATAGGCATCCAGGAAGCTGAGTATCTCGTTGCCCGAGGTTGAGTCAACCAGTTGGTCAATGCTCGGCAATGGATAGTAGTCTTTTGGTGTGGCTTTATTCAAGTCGGGGAAGTCCACGCACATTCGTCACTTTCTCGAAGCTTTTGGCATTAGGACGACGTTAGCCAGCCACGTTGGGTACAAGACCGATCTAAAAAGGCCAGTCTTTTGCCTCTTGGTGACTTGCTCCTTGATGATCACCTGCTTCTCTGGTGTGTGCTTCCTTCTGCGTTGTTGTACGGGCTTCACGGTCGGGTCGAGGTTGAGCTTATGCATCACCGTCTCTTCCGATATCCCGGGGAGTTGATCATCAGACCATGCAAAGACTCGGATGTACCTGGAAAGAAATTTCTTGTACTGCTGCTGAATCTTGGATGGTATGTTGGTTCCAATCTTTACTCCTAGGGTCGGGTCATCGTTTAGGAAAACCGTTAGCAACTCACCTCCAGGCTCGGATATTGCGGGTTTTTCCTCGACTTCCCGGGGGCCCTTGTTCTTCCTGTCTAGCCTTGTGGCTTTGACCGAGATATTATAGCACCTTCTGGCCATCGCCTGGTTGCCCCGGACTTCCCCCGCCCCATGTTTAGTGGGGAACTTCATCTTTTAGTGATAGGTAGAGGGCACCACTTTCGTTCGGCTAAGGATCCCTCGACCGAAGATTGCGTTGTATGCTATCATACCCTTGATCACTATGAAGTCCACCATAACCGTAACAGTTTTGGGTGGGGTGCCGAGAGTAACCGGCAGGCTCAGGGCTCCCTCGGGATAAGTGGCCTGGACATTGAACCCGTAAAGGGGGGTTCGGATCGGGCGGAGTTTAGACAGATTCTCTCCCATCTTACGAAAACATTAATAAGACAATACATAAGGGACGCTTCCATTGTCAACTAGAATCTTATCTACGTTACAATGGTTTATCGTAGCTGATATAACTAGGGCGTCGTCATGCGGGGTGGTCAGCCCTTCCAGGTCTTGGTCGGAGAAGACTATGACCTGGGGCTCACTTGGCGGGGCCTTGGTAGGCTCGGTGGCTCGGCTTGCCCGCTCAGCATGACGCTTCCTTCCTCGGCTACTATCTCCTCCTGATGCAGTTCCTCCAGCGATGACATTGATGTGGACCCCGCGAGGGGCATTATCGATCTCCTCTAGGGCGTCTCGGTCTTCCTTCTGCCCAGCCACGAACCGGGATAGGTGTCCCTGGCGGATGAGGCACTCGATCTCATCCTAGAGCTGGCGGCAATCGTCGGTGTGGTGCCCGTGGTCACTGTGGAACAGGCAGTGCTTACTACGATTGCGGCTCTTCGACCTCATTGGCTCGGGTTGGCGGAGGAGGCCTGAGCCTTTGATGTCTTCATAGATCTCGTACACAGGAGCGGTTAAAGGAGTGTATCTCTCATACTTCCAAGACGATTCTTTGTGCTCCCTGTCTCGGTTCCGCCTTTTTCCTTGGCCCGAGGTAGGCTCGGGCGCTCGCTTCTTGTCCCACTCCCGACCCGAGCCGGTTGCGCCTCGGCATGCGCTAAGAACTTCTTCGCACTCAGCATGGCGCAAAGCCAGAGTCACTAGCTCGGCAAGGGTCGAGGGAGGGTGGAGGACAAGTTCACAGCGGAGGTTCTCATCCTGGGTGCCTCCGATCAGCACGGTTATGGCCGAGGCAACATCCAGGCGGGGGATTCTCAGGGCTTCCGACTTCAATCGGTTGATATAAGCCCGGAGTTTCTCCCCTTGCGCCTGTTTGAGAGCCAATAGCCCCGCTACCGACCTTGGGGGGCCGCTGTCGGTGAAACTCTCATTGAACACTCGCCCAAACTGCTTGAAGTCTCGGATGGATCCGGGGGCGAGGGCCCGGAACCATGCTTGGGTGCCTTGGACCAGGGTGGTCACGAAGGCTCGGCATTTGATGGCATTGGACGCCCCGTGAAGCGTTATCAGGGCATAAAAGCTGTCGAAGTGGTCGGCCGGGTCGCCCGGGCCGTCGTAAGACTTGAAGGTTGGAATGGGGATTCTGGGAGACATCTTTGCCTTCAAGACGTAGTCGGAGAATGGGGATTTCTCCTCATCCTCTGCTGGGGAGGTCTTCTGTAAGGCGCGTAAGGCGTGCTCCTGCTCTGCGAAGTGCCTCTCGAACTCTCGCAGTCGGAGGGATAGCTCCGGCTGCCGTTGCGTTATGGGGCTAGGGTGGCTGTCTTGCCGCTCCCCAGGGACTTCAGTCTCTGGGGGCGGACGGCGTGCCTCATGCTTTCCCCTTTTCTGCGTGGAGGAGGCCTCTTGCTCCGGGGGAGGGGCTTGTGAAGGTCCTCCTGACCTGTTGCGAATAAGCCACCGTCCTCGGAGGGTGAAGCGGCCTCCGGTGGTGTGTTGGGATGCGTTTTCTCGGGGAGGGCTTTCCGGAGGGACGCGTGACCTTCCTTCTCTGGCCGCCTAGGTCCTCATGAGTTCCACAAGGACGTCCAGTTTTACGTTGAGGGCTTGGAAAGCATTAGCGCCCTCGTTGAGTGATAGCTCCACCGTCGCGGGTGGAGGAGGCGGTTCGTCGGCTGGGGTGCTGGCGTTGGAGGGGGGGTTCTCTGCAGCCTGAGAGGGGCCCTCTCCCCCCGCCACCATGGCTTTCCCCTTATCACCGGTGGATCTCCTCCCTGAACTCCTTCGCACCATACTGGCTCTTTGATCGTTTCCCACAGACGACACCCGATGAATAGGGGGGATCTCGCGCTTGTCCTGAGCTGGGAAGATGATCACCGATTAGTGAACTACAAGGAAGGGAAATGGATCAAGGGGCCCAGGGGTGGTTCCCTGGGGAAAACCCTCCGATGCCTAAGTCAGTAGAGTAGTGGTGGAAGCTATGAAGGGAGGAGGATGGAGATGTACGAGATCCCTCTCCACCAAGGTGGTGAAGTGGTTCCTGCTCAAGGAGTTTTAGGCGTGTGTAGGCCTTACCTTTCGCTGGAGGGAGTCCCAGGTTTAAATAGTGTGCCGGCCTCATGAGTCCCGTAAGTTGAGGAGTTTCAAGTGGGAGTTACGTCCTTGACGTGGGCTCTTTACGTCCTCATCGTGGGATCTTTATAGCCTTGAGGGGTCATTGGTCCCTTATCCTTGTGAACTCCTGCTCATAAAGGGCTCTCAACGGCAGCGTGGATAAGCAATCATCGGTCGACCCAAACATGAAGAGTGCCAACTTTGTCCAGGTGATAGGCATAGCTCGGATGAGGCTCGATCAGAGTGGGGGCGGGGTGCCAGCCCTTATCCCGGTGAGGGGAATGAGTCGGGCATGGGTCTTTCACCGACCAGACCGACGCTCGGGCCTTCTGAGCCTAATGGCCGCCGAGGAAATGCTTGATCCCGAGTGATCTTATTGGGCTTTTATGCTAAGTGGGCCCTGCAGGGCGGTCACTTAGATGAGCTGGCCTCGTTTGGTCTCGCTGGACCTAGTTCGGCCTGCTCTTAGATGGGCTACAGAAATCCCCCTCTCCAGCGACTTCCCAGAGTGTCATCAATTCATAAATCTCGAAAAACTGGCCAAAATTACACTACAAGAAATGGGCACCCATCACCTGGGCGCCAATTGGAATGGGTGCCCAGGTCTTGGGCGCCATTTAGAAGAATGGGATCCCAGATGTTGGGCGCCCATTAAATGGCGACCAGGTCAGTGCCTCCAATTGATTTAAGGCCCCGAAAAATGGAGAAAAACCTTAGAAAAATCTGAAAAAATAGGAAAATATGTAGAAAGCTTGGGAAAGTTGAAATTCAAGAAAAATGAGAAAAACTACTTAAATAGATCAATTTGAGAGTCAAATGGGGCATCACAACGCGATAGTAGATATGCTCAAAATGATGTCAATTTTAGCGTGTCTACGGCTACCCCGCCTTGGTGTCTGCTTTGCAAGGGAGCGACATGAAGTGGAGTGAACTGAAAAGTAGATGCCACGGTGTGATGAGACACGCAATCAACATCACTTGATAAGAATTGAATCAAAAGCTCGAGATGATGCAATCTTGAGGAGATTCGATGAAAGCAACCGTTGTTTGGATAAAGGAGGAGTGTGCACGCGGGCACAAAAGAGATAATAAAAAGAGCGATCAACTTCCAATACGGTGGAAGTGCCCCAGGTGACAAACCTGTAGGTTTCACCATTGGGGAGCGGTTACCAGCCAATGTGGACGTGCTGCAGCCAAGGTGGATCTAAGGAAAAGGATTGAATAAGAGGATAGAAATCCAAACAAAGGAGTTTTCAAGGGAACGGCCCAAAATGATAACAAGGCGAACTGAGGACACAATTCGACATGGAATATCTCATATCTTGAAAATTAACGATCAATTGACTTTAAAATCAAGTTATCAGAATGATCTTGCCAATGTTAATTCAAAGTCCTACATGAATGCATGCTGGGTTTAATGGAAAAATTAAAATAAATTAAAATAAAAGATAATCAAGGATAATATTGTTAAGCTGTCCAGACTGAGTCAAGAAACTAGTTTGTGAGTTGATACTAAGTTGAAGCCTGTTTATCTGCACACCAACTCTCAAAAGGGATCCATCATCCCCAGTCTTGGATGGTTCAACGGCATATCCGTATGACTAAGATTCCTCTGAAATCATCATTGTTTTTGATGAAGGGGAACTCAAATTCTAGATTTACCAAAGCCACAAGGTTCTTGATATAATCTAATAGTATAATAGTATATAGTAAAATGCATACATGGAGATGGTGATAGCATCAAGCCTGGAGGGAACTGAGAAATGCAGTCACCGTGGGACTTGGATGATGTCCAGACGGTGGGACTAAGGAGCTTCTTTCCTGCGCTCAAAAGTTGATTAGCCAAGACATAAAGGGTAACAATCAATGAATAAGCAATAAAGTGTTCAAATCATAGCATATATCAAAGCATAGCATCAATATCATGAAAGCATGTAGCAAAGCATTCGAAATGTATAGCATCGAATCATGAATAGCATCATTTTCAACATGGATAGAAGCATCGAGCATAAGTGAGGTATAGTAGGAATATGTAAGGTATCATTGTTCATTTGTTGGCATGAGGATGACCATCTTGGCATGTCATAAGATTTGGAGTTGAATGATCAAGATCAAGTAGAGCCCAGTCGTAGGAGTGATCAAGTGAAATCAGCAGGAGTTTATTAGAAAGATTTGGAGATGAATGATCAAGATCAAGTAGAGCCCAGTGGCGATTTGTGAGGGTGTTAATCATCATAGGGAAGAATCGAAAGATTGATAGCAATGAACGAAGAGGACTCATCCCCAGTTCTTGGTCATGTGAAAGTTGTTGTCCCTGCAAAAGGCACCATCAAGGAAATGCAATGCAATATATATTTTTTTGGATTTTGAAATATGCAAATTTTTATGGTTTTAAAAAATATTCAATTTTTTATGGATTTATTGGAGATATTTTAATTTTTTTGGATTTTAGAAAATATTTGACCTTTTTATGGATTTTGGTTTAGACTTTGCTAAGGCAGCATCAAAGGGTGTTTTAAATCACTGGTTAGGGGGCGTTCCCTCCCCTTTCGTTAAAACTACCCGAAGCCGGGCGTGCATAAGAAGTGGCGCCCTATAACTGGTTGCCCTTGGCTAACGGTACCCCTACCAAGGCCATACCCGAGAAGCAGTCGGTCTTAGAGGGAGAAGAGAAGAAAATCTTGGGGATAAGCTTAATATAAGTTAAGAAGATATCGGGTTTTTGACTTCCATCCATATCATAACCCCTATAGATTCAGTCTGTTGCGCTGGGACTTTGTGTCATATCATTGAACCTTAATTCTCTTATAGGCACGCATACGACCGGGCTCATGACGTCCCGCGGGGAAACTGTACTGCCCTCATGCCATGCCAAATTTATTGAATTTTTTTCATTTTGCTCATATTTTTTTTTCATTTGATCATCATTTTTTCTTTTGATGTCCTTTGGGCTTGAAGGATATTGCAATTGACCTTAATATTTGAGAATAAGGTCATAATTGACTGCCCCTATTTGAGACTTCCTTTTGTCGGGGTGTGCTTAGGTTGGTTGTTTTTGCCCAGAATATCTCTGCTCTCATATTTCAGCCGAGTTAAAAAGAGAAAAGAAACCTTGTGCCCTCAAGCATGGCCCAAGTAGCAACGGTGTTCTACCACGGGGGACGGCTAAAGATGCCGTGAAGTGTATGCAGTGTCCAGGTAAGGGTTGCCCTTAATGAGCGGGGAGGGAAATGCCGAACTCCCAGCACGGGGTTCTTATAACCAAAATGCTGCAAAAACAAGCCTAAAGACTCTTGTTTGACATTGAATTAATTTTGATAAAATGCCTAAGATAAAGGTCTAAAACAATCACTCTTGATCAAGTTAAGAAGCACTTTATGTTGAAAACCATGCATGCATAAGGTGATGAAAATGCATAAGAATACACACTTACGTGCATACGTTATCTTGCAACCTTGTAGAAGAAGCAGCTACCAGAGGCGATCATGGGATTTGTCCTTTTTTGGCAGATAAGAAAGGATAGCAAGGATGGGAAGTGGCTTAACAAGAAGGAGCGGTGCCTAGACCAGACTCAGATGAATAAGGAGAAAAGGAAGAGAGGTGAGGGCTAGAACTCTTTTACTAAGGCGCGGAGACCCTGATCACATGAATGGTATACAGAATGAAAAGGGAATTAAGATGAAAAGTGAGGGCTAAAGTCTCAGAAACAGTGGGAGAATGGGCAGATGCCCAAAGCAGTTGACGTAGAAGAAGTTGGGTCGGGCACGGGATCAAGAGGAATTAGAAGAAGGAATTGATAAATAGAAAGAGGAGGATCCGGAGGGTCCGGAAGCTAATGAGGAGAATCATGATGTGGGTAAGAATCATCCGGAGGCTCCGGAGGAAGAAAGTACCAAGGGATGCGATGTCAAGGGTGGAGGTATGGGAAAATATGATTTAAGAGGAAGAAGAGAATCAAGGACGCGATGTCCCGGAGGAGTAAGAAGATAAATCGGAGGAAGGAGATAAAGTCCAGAGGTCTCGGAGAGAAGAGGGGAAGGGGCATAATGCCCAAGGAAGAGAGGAGAATCCGGAGGGTCCAGAGGGATAAAATATGGAGGGGCGCGATGCCCGGTCAAGAGTGAAGAATCCAAAAATTTCGGAGATGGAGGTGAATTAAGAGATAGAATGGAGAAGATCCAGAGGTTCCGGAGGAGGAAGATAGTACCAAGGGATGCGATGCCCCAGGTGAGGACATAAGTCTAGAGATTCTGGAAGAATAGAAAGGTACCAGGGGACGCGATGCCCACGGTAAAAAGAAACTCCAGAGGTTCTGGAAATCCGAGAGAATGAGTAGGGACGTGATGCCCTAGGAAGAGAGGAAGGTCTGGAGGGTCCGGAGGGGGAACATAAGGAGGGGCGCGGTGCCCAGAAAGAATATTGGAAAGGGCACGATGCCCTGGGAGATGAGGTAAGTTTGGAGGTTCCGGAGGTTCCGGAGGAATATGGAGAAAGAGGGCGCGATGCCCTATATAGAGATCCGGAGGTTCCGGAGGAAGAAAATATCGAGGGACACGATGCCCGGAAAGGACAAGGGGATGAGATGGGGAATCCGGAGGTTCTGGAGGAATATGGAGAAAGAGAGCGTGATGCCTTATATGGAGATCCGGAGGTTCCGGAGGGTGTAGATACCATGGGACGCGATGCCCAAGGAGGAGAGAAAGGTCCAGAGGTTCCGGAGGAAGGAAACGAGGAGGGACGCGATGTTCCGTGAGAAGAGGCAAGTCCGGAGGTTCTGAGAATCGGGGAAGATACCATGTGTAGTGCCCCAAGATTTATATAAACAATTTTTGGATTATTTTAAGAATTTTCTGGAATTTATTAGGAATTATAAAGCTTAAATTGATTATAAGGCCCAAGTATGTTGAATAATTAATCTAGCTTTGATAAATAAAACCCATAAGGTTTAAGGACTAAGCCCATCAAGTTTGGCCCATATTCTAGAAGGTTATTTAGCCTATTCACGAATTTTAAAGATAAATATCCTTTTTTAGATAATTATGTGGATAAAACAAATAAAAGAGTTTGAATTAAGTTGAATTCTATGCACAGTAGCTGTAGCGGTCTATCGTGCGACCGCCACAGGCATGTAACGTGCCAAGAGTCGACCGTCACGCTCTGTCAGTTCCGTGAATGGAAGAAAGAGCAAAAATATTAGATTTTTGATACTCTATCTCTTAGGGATCGAGATGGGAGGACTAGTAAACGTGTTAAGCAGTCTCTGAAGTCGATCTAAGCTTTAACAAGGACTCTAGAATCGATCTAATCCACAAAACCCTAGCTAGAACCTATAAATAGACCCTAGTTTTGACCTGCGCGACCCCTACATTGGATCACGTGGAACTAAGGTAAGGAGATAGTATTTCGGGTAAGTTATTTACAACTTTTTATTCCTTATACATAGGACTAATCTTCCTCAAAATTTCGTGCTAGGAGATCAACTACACAAGGAGTTTGAAGCTCCCAAAGTTGCTGGTTCGACCATAGCGACCCAGGAATCTGAGCGAAAGTCCACTGAAGATCAGGAGATTAGAACACCAAATCGAGGTAATTAGCCTAAGTGTCTTTATAACTTTCTGTTCCCCTTAGTTTCACCTTCGTACCCTCCAAATTTCACGTCCTTAGGTCAAGAGATTGAGGAGTTAAAGCGACAAGAAGTTGCTGAAAACTCACAGGAAGGGAAGAACTAGGGCGTGTCTTGCAGTCACAAATTGGAAGTTGAAAGCCCAATAAAGAGGTAGGTTATCTCATGAATGGCAAGAATGTCATGATAGGAGTAAAATTCCTCTTGTTTTGATCAATTTCATGCTTTATATGCGAAGAATTTCATGTTCTAAAAGGACTTATGCACTTGTATATCATGCATGCATATTCTTAGCCCTAACTAAGTTAAAAAGGAAGCTTCTTGTCAATTCACAGAAAACCCATGCATATTGGTAGTTTAACCTTCGTTCTATCAGGTGGAAGTTTATATATGATTTCCAGACATGATGTGAGTTGAAACCTTAGAATCTTCCTATTCTATTTACTATCAACAGTGCTCTGACGGATTATAGATCGACCGCCACAGTCGTCTAGCGGTCTTACGATAAGCCGTCACATGCTCTGTGAGACTTACGTTTTCATATGAACTCTGATGGACCACGAGCAGAGCGTCACAACATTTTGACGGCTCCACGCTAAACCGTCACATCACAATGACGCACCGAACTTAGACCGTCAGAGTCTGTGTTCTGTCAACCCGAGATAGGATTGACATCAGTCCAATAACTTATGTATATTAGCCTAGTTAGCTAGATTTTAACCTGTTTTCATGACTCGGAGTTTGTTTACTATTTCATGATCCTAAATGTGTGGTTGTGAGTACTTAAACCTATTTTAAGCATATGCTAGTTTCAAGCCAAGATCTTATATTTTGTATTAAATCCATGATTTCCAAGTTATATTGGGGAGATTTTAAACGTTGATTTATCACTGTTTCAATCTTTTCTCATCACTATAGAGTCAATTTCTCTAAGTATATGGCATATATTCCGGTATATGACCATTAGTTCACACTTTGCACAATAGGAACATCATCTTGGACTTGAGGACATCTGTATTGGATATTCCTTCCAATGGACTAGAAAATCTGGTTTCAAGGCCTCCGTAATTCTCTGCGAGCCTGGGATTCTCACTAGGACGCCGAGTTGATTGTACCATTAAAGCCCAATTGTTTAGAAAGCACTATCGATGTTTTCTGGTTTTTACTATGTAACGGCCTATTACTCGACCGTCAGGCCCATCTAACGGTCCAGTATACAACCGTCACATATACTGAGTCCAATTTATTCTTTCTGGATTCAGCCCGATCGAACGGCCCAATTATAGACCGTCACATTCATGTAACGGCCCATTAATTGACCGTCACAACTTTAACCCGAGGTTTGACCTAAGGGTTGATATTCCAAAGTTCCTAGATGGATTATTGATGGTCTAGGACTTGTCATATTGCTTAAGATACTTAATTTTAAATTATGGAAGATAAGGAACGTACTGTTATGCTGTCGAATTATTTCCATGAGCATAACCTTGTTTTAAGTCATTCTTGACCCCTCGCATTCTTAAATTGAAGCGTTCATTCATTGAAACTTATTGAACTTGTTACATTATTGGCCATATTTTATTTTTTGAAATGTGGAAGTAGCTTGATTTATACTTGAAGATGCGATCGAGCACTGATTGTTTTCAAGGGCTCTATGCTAGTCCCCTCGACTGATTGTCGGAAACATACTATTGTAAATCATGGGATATGATGCCACTGGCATCGCATTTCGCTGGGAGTACTTTCTTTACAAATAAGTGAAGATTCACGGCTCGTGAAGTGAAAATCCACGACACGATATATACACGTACAAAACTTTCTAGCTTGTTACATGATATTCCACAGAAATTCACGAAGTACTTGCTACTAAGTGAAGAGTACATTATTGATTGTTACATGACTTTCTAGTACATTCTTGTTCGCGAAAGGCCATATCATATTCTTATTATATTCTTGATAGTTCATACTTGCTCATTCTATCTTACATGATCATCTTTATTACTTTGGTGTAATCGCATGATTGATCACATTCGCATGATTTTACCTTATTTCTTTAGAGCTAAATTGCTAATCACTTTAATAGTGCCTTAATGTTGATGTGAATATACCTACCGGGCAAGTGTGCTCATTACCTATTTCTAATCTTTTCAGGAGATGGAAGTGATACGAATTCGGAATCGAGTTATACAAGTAGCGGGTCCGAGAGCGAATGAAAATATTATCAAAATGTGAGTGAAGACTTAAAAAAGTCACTATTGTTTAGATCGAGTCTATGTAATTTCATTTTTCCTTGAGTCGGATGGATTAATGAAGTTTGGAAAGTTATTGTATTAGAATATTTTGATTATTAATGAAATAAAAGTTGGAGTTTGAGTAATTATTGTGCAATTACATTTTTATGTGTGATTGTCTTGCGCTCTGATCGTTCTTACTCGCAAGAGGCTTACCATGCCGACTATTCATGACTCCCCGAGTTGGTCTTCCGCTATAATGAATGCTCAGGGCGTGACAGTTAAGTTGGTATCAGAGCCTAAGTCTCAGGACTTAGGGAAAAGAGTCACGTCATAGGATAAGTCCAAGGCTTAAGGACCCATACCTATAAACTAAGAAAGAAATTTCATCACCTATGCGAGAATTGGGTAGAGCCCGGGATAAGATAGTTAATTAGTTTTAAGATTAATCTCTTTCTAATTCTATGAGAATTAACATTTTGTTATTTCTCTTAGGTACCTCATTATTACAATGGCTCATCGCGTAGATTGGGGTGGCATGCAACAAACGGTTGTCGGCCTTACTCAGGCATTACAAACTATGGCCCAGGCAGGTGCAGGGGCGAGGGCTGGTGACTTGCATAGCAATTTTCAGAGCTTAAACCCTCCACGTTTCTACGGATCTTCCAATCCAGATGAGGCAGAAAACTGGATAGATAAGATGAATCGTATCTTCGATGTTATCCAATGCACGGACCAAGAAAAAGTACGTCTTGCAACATTTCAACTCAATAAAGATGAACGCACATGGTGGAAATCAGTACCTACACCTCCGGCAGATGCACCTCATACATGGGATGGTTTTCTCACTCTATTCCGTGCTAAGTACTTTTCTGAGTATGTAAAAGAAAGAAAGGCTATGGAGTTCGCATCTCTTTGTCAGGGAATGATGACAGTCACGGAGTATGAACTTCAATTCTTCAGGCTAGCACCCTATGCACTGCATTTAATCAGTACCGATTTATTGAAGGCTAATCGATTTATGGATGGGTTACGACCCGATTTCATTCAGCAGCTCGGGACCCAAAACATCCGTACCTATGCGGAGATGGTTCATCGGGCATATTTATGTGAGGGGACCTTAGAGAAGGTTGAGAAATTAAAAGGAAAGGGAGAAGAATCTAGCCGATGATCTGATCGGTGTTATAAGAAGGAGAAATTCAGCATCACAGAACCTCATAAAAGCCGTGATAATAAGAAAAGATCTAGGAGCGAGAACAGTGGAAGTTCCCAGAAGCACAAGAAAGTCAAGGAGGAGAAGGAGCAAGTCATGGCGGCTTGCACATTTTACGAGAAGTTCAGCCATTTGGCTGAAGAATGTTGGAAGCGCCTTTGTACTTGTCTACGTTGTGGAAGCAGGGAGCATCGTATGACAGATTGCCCCCTTATGAAGGATTAATCATCTGGTGGTGGACGTAGGAGGCAGGCTCGACTCAACGCTGTTCTAGAAGAAAAAGAAGAAGTGCATAGGGATGGTGGGCTTATGGAAGGTACCCTTCAAATTTATTCCCGTCCTGCATTTTTGCTATTTGATACTGGTGCCTCTCATTCTTTTATCTCCACTACTTTTGCAAAAATAATACCAATTGCATCAGTTCCCTTACCTTCAGATATTGCCATTATCACACCCTTAGGCTCTGGAACAAAGCTTACCAAGTATTATCCTAATAGTGAGGTAATAGTAGAAGGTCACAATCTCCCCGCAAACTTAGTATGCCTTGACATAAAAGGTTATGATGCCATTTTAGGGGTAGATTGGCTTATAGATCATGATGCTGATATTAACTGCCGAAATAGGATTATATTCTTTCGAAAACTCGGTCTTCCAAGATTTTCTTTCCTTGGCATCAAGTATAGGAAACATCCCAATATCATATCCTCTCTTCACGCTTGCAAACTTATCTCGCAAGGATGTGAAGCTTTTCTTGCTCCTGTCATTGTTACCGAGTCCAAGGAAATCATCCTAGTGGATATTCCTATTGTAAATGAGTTCCCATATGTGTTTCCACCCGAATTACCCAGCTTACCACCCGAGAGGGAAGTAAACTTCACTATTGAACTCATTCCAGGAGCAGCACCTATTTCTATAGCCCCTTACAGGATGTCCCCCACGGAACTTAAGGAACTAAAGAGGCAGTTGCAGGAACTATTAGATAAGGGTTTCATCAGACCTAGCACATCCCCCTGGGGTGCGCTGGTTCTTTTTGTCAAGAAGAAGGATGGCTCTCTCAGGCTATGCATAGACTATCGGTGACTGAATCAACTCACAATCAAAAATAAGTATCCGTTACCGCGTATTGATGAGCTCTTCGATCAGCTTTCAGGAGTAGAGTATTTCTCCAAGATTGACCTCAGATCAGGTTATCATCAGCTTAGAATTAAAGAAGAAGACATTTATAAATCGAATTTTCAAAATCATTATGGCCACTATGAATTCGTGGTGATGTCGTTCGGGTTAACAAATGCCCCAGCAGCATTTATGCAACTTATGAACAATATTTTCCAGCCATGTCTGGACCAGTTCATCATCGTCTTCATCGATGACATCCTGGTATATTCCAAGACAAAAGAGGAACATGAAGGACATCTGAGGATAGCTTTGCAAACACTTTGAGAACATAAACTTTATGCCAAGCTTAACAAGTGTGAGTTCTAGCTCAATGAAGTTTCATTCCTAGGCCACATTATTTCAAAAGAAGGTATCGATGTGGATCCTTCTAAGGTAGAAGCTGTCTGAAACTGGAGCCGGCCAACGACTGTATCAGAAATAAGGAGCTTTCTGGGTCTAGCTGGTTATTATAGGAGATTCATTAAAGACTTCTCAAAAACTACTATTCCTTTGACTAGACTCACAAGAAAAGAAAATCCTTTTGTCTGGTCAAAGGAATATGAGAAGAGTTTTCAAACTCTTAAGAATCATCTTACTACAGCTCCTATTCTATCACTACCGGTGGAAGGTGGTGGATTTGAAGTATATACGGATGCGTCTGGCATTGGCTTAGGGTGCGTCCTCATGCAAAATGGAAAAGTAATCTGTTATTCTTCAAGACAATTGAAACATCATGAAGAGAATTACCATGTGCATGATTTGGAACTGGCAGCTGTTATCTTCGCCTTAAAGATTTGGCATTACTACCTTTACGGAGAAAAGTTCACGGTCTACTCGGATCACAAAAGTTTGAAATACTTATTCTCTCAAAAAGAGCTAAATATGAGACAGAGGAGATGGTTAGAATATCTCAAGGACTTTGATTTTGCTATTCAATATCATCCTGACAAGGCTAATGATGTAGCCGATGCACTCATCAGAAAATCAATGGGAAAGCTATCAAGTCTTATGATTAGTATGACTAATCTTATTCCTCAATTTGCTCCGTTTAACTTAGATATTGACATGAAGGAAGAAGATTGTTTTATAGCCAATATCCGAGCTCAACCTACATTAATGGAAGATCTAGTCAGGATACAAGACAATGATCCCGTATTACTGGAAATCAAAGCCAACATAGAACAGAGGCCGTATTTTTCTATTTCAAATGACGGAAGATTGCTATTTAAGGGCCGTGTGTGTGTACCAGATCATAAGGATATGAAAAAACTGATCCTAGAAGAAGCACATAAATCCAAGTACACCATTCATCCAGGTGGTACAAAAATGTATCAAGATCTCAAAAGAAATTTCTGGTGGCTCAATATGAAGAGGGAAATAGCTGATTTCGTGTCTCGCTGTCTCACATGTCAACAAGTAAAGGCGGAACATTTTAGACCCGCAGGTAAATTACATCCCTTAGATATTCCAGCATGGAAATGGAAAGTATAGGAATGGATTTCATTATGGGTTTACCAAAGACAAGAGGTGGATACAACTGTATCTGGGTAATCATAGACCGATTGACAAAATCCACACATTTCATACTAATCAAAAGTTGATGGTCTGTGGATATTCTAGCAGCCTTATACATGAAGGAAATTGTCAAGCTACATGGTGTCCCCGTCACTATCATATCTGATAGAGATCCAAGATTCACATCGTAATTTTGGAAGGGTCTACAACATGCACTGGGGACTAGATTGAATTTTAGCATGGCATTCCATCCACAAACTGATGGTCAGACTGAAAGAACAAATCAAGTGGTAGAAGATATGCTTAGGGCTTGTGCTATTGACTTTGGAGGAAGTTGGCATGATCACTTGCCTCTAGTAAAATTTGCATATAACAACAGTTATCAAGCCAGCATAAAGGTGTCACCTTTTGAAGCTTTATATGGAAAAAGCTGTAGATCACCGATATGTTGGAATGAAATAGGGGAAAGGCAAATTCTAGGCCCTGACATTATAAGGGATTCGTTAGAGAAAATTAAGCTCATTCAAGAAAGATTGCAGGTGGCACAAGATAGGCAAAAATTCTACGCTGATAATCGAAGGCGCGACTTGGAGTTTCAAGTAGGAGATCATGTATTTCTTAAAGTTTCACCAAGTCGAGGTATTCGAAGATTTGGTATTAAGGGAAAACTTACTCCAAGATTTATTGGTCCATTTGAAATTCTGAAAAGAGTTGGTGAAGTAGCTTATCGGATTGCTTTACCTCCACAATTATCTGAAGTTCATAATATATTTCACGTCTCGATGCTCAAGAAGTATGTACTTGATCCTTTCCATATCATCACTTACGATAATTTGGAGATTCAGAAGGATATGACGTATGAGCAAACACCAAGAAAGATTCTGGAATGGGAAGTACGTCAACTAAGGAGTAAAGCTATTACTATGGTCAAAATTCAATGGAAGAAATCATGGCCGTCCGAAGTAACTTGGGAAATGGAAGAAGCCATGTGGAAAAGATTCTAGAAATTATTCAACTGTAAGTACACTCTCCATATAATCCATGAATTTGGGGACCAAATTCTTCTAAGTGGGAGAGGGTGTAGTGCCCCAAGATTTATATAAATAATTTTTGGATTATTTTAAGAATTTTCTAGAATTTATTAGGAATTATAAAGCTTAAATTGATTATAAGGTCCAAGTATGTTGAATAATTAATCTAGCTTTGATAAATAAAACCCATAAGGTTTAAGGACCAAGCCCATTAAGTTTGGCCCATATTCTAGAAGATTATTTAACCTATTCACGAATTTTAAGGATAAATATCTATTTTTAGATAATTATATGGATAAAACAAATAAAAGAGTTTGAATTAAGTTAAATTCTACGCACAGTAGCTATAGCGGTCTATCGTGCGACCGCCACAGGCATGTAACACGCCAAGAGTCGACCGTCACGCTCTGTCAGTTCCGTGAATGGAAGAAAGAGCAAAAAGATTAGATTTTTACTACTCTATCTCTTAGGGATCGAGATGGGAGGACTAGTAAACGTGTTAAGGACTCTCTGAAGTCGATATAAACTTTAACAAGGACTCTAAAATCGATCTAATCCATAAAACCCTAGCTAGAACCTATAAATAGACCCTAGTTTTGACATGCGTAACCCCTACATTGGCTCGCGTGGAACTAAGGTAAGGAGATAGTATTTCAGGTAAGTTCTTTACAACTTTTTATTCCTTATACATAGGACTAATCTTCCTCAATATTTCGTGCTAGGATATCAACTACACAAGGAGTTTGAAGCTTCCAAAGTTGCTGGTTCGACCATAGCGACCCAGGAATCTGATCGAAAGTCCACTGAAGATCAGAAGATTAGAACACCAAATCGAGATAATAAGCCTAAGTGTCTTTAGAACTTTTTGTTCCCCTTAGTTTCACCTTCTTACCCTCCAAATTTCACGTCCTTAAGTCAAGAGATTGAGGAGTTAAAGCGACGAGAAGTTGCGGAAAACTCACAGGAAGGGAAGAACTAGGGCGTGTCTTGCAGTCACAAATTGGAAGTTGAAAGTCCAATAAAGAGGTAGGTTATCTCATGAATGGTAAGAATATCATGATAGGAGTAAAATCCCTCTTGTTTTGATCGATTTCATGTTTTATATGCGAAGAATTTCATGTTCTAAAAGGACTTATGCACTTGTATATCATGCATGCATATTCTTAGCCCTAACTAAGTTAAAAAGGAACCTTCTTGTCAATTCACAGAAAACCCATGCATACTGGTAGTTTAACCTTCATTCAATCAGGTGGAAGTTTATATATGATTTCCAGACATGATGTGAGTTAAAACCTTAGAATCTTCCTATTCTATTTACTATCATTAGTGCTCTGACGGATTATAGATCGACCGCCACAATCGTCTAGCGGTCTTACGATAAGCCATCACATGCTCTGTGAGACTTACGTTTTCATATGAACTCTGATGGACCACGAGCAGAGCGTCCCAACATTTTGACGGCTCCACGCTAAACCGTCACATCACAATGACGCACCAGACTTAAACCGTCATTGTCTGTGTTCTGTCAACCCGAGACAGGATTGACATCAGTCCAGTAACTTATGTATATAAGCCTAGTTAGCTAGATTTTAACCGATTTTCATGACTCAGAGTTTGTTTACTGTTTCATGATCGTAAATGCGTGGTTGTGAGTACTTAAACCTATTTTAAGCATATGCTAGTTTCAAGCCAAGATCTTATATTTTATATTAAATCCATGATTTCCAAGTTATATTGGTGAGATTTTAAACGTTGATTTATCACTGTTTCACTCTTTTCTCATCACTATAGAGTCAATTTCTCAAGTATATGGCATATATTCCGGTATATGACCATTAGTTCACACTTTGCACAATAGGAACATCATCTTGGACTTGAGGACCTCTCTATTGAATATTCCTTCCAATGGACTAGGAAATCTGGTTTCAAGGCCTCCGTAATTCTCTGCGAGCCTGGGATTCCCACTAGGACACCGAGTTGGTTGTACCATTAAAGCCCAATTGTTTAGAAAGCACTATCAATGTTTTATGGTTTTTACTATGTAACGGCCTATTACTCGACCGTCAGGCCCATCTAACGGTCGAGTATACAACCGTCACATATACTGAGTCCAATTTATTCTTTCTAGATTCAGCCCGATCTAACGGCCCATTAATTGACCGTCACAATTCCTGAGTACTTTAACCCGAGGTTTGACCTAAGGGTTGATATTCCAAAGTTCCTAGATGGATTATTGACGGTCTAGGACTTGTCATATTGCTTAAGATACTTAATTTTAAATTATGGAAGATAAGGAACGTACTATTATGCTTTCGAATTGTTTCCATGAGCATAACCTTGTTTTAAGTCATTCTTGACGCCTCACATTATTAAATTGAAGCGTTCATTCATTGAAACTTATTGAACTTGTTACATTATTGGCCATATTTTATTGTTTGAAACGTGGAAGTAGCTTAATTTATACTTGAAGATGCGATCGAGCACTGATTGTGTTCAAGGGCTCTATGCTAGTCCCCTCGACTAATTATCGGAAACAAACTATTGTAAACCATGGGGTATGATGCCACTGGCATCGCATTGCGCTGTGAGTACTTTCTTTATAAATAAGTGAAGATCCATTGCTCGTGAAGTGAAAATCCACGACACGATATATACACGTACATAACTTTCTAGCTTGTTACATGATATTCCACAGAAATTCACGAAGTACTTGCTACTAAGTGAAGAGTACATTCTTGATTGTTACATGACTTTCTAGTACATTCTTGTTCGCGAAAGGCCATACCATATTCTTATTATATTCTTGATAGTTCATACTTGCTCATTCTATCTTACATGATCATCTTTGTTACTTTGATGTAATCGCATGATTGATCGCATTCGCATGATTTTACCTTATTTCTTTAGAGCTAAATTGCTAATCACTTTAATAGTACCTTCATGTTGATGCGAAGATACCTACCGGGCAAGTGTGCTCATTACCTATTTCCAATCTTTTCAGGAGATGGAAGTGATACAAATTCAGATTCGAGTTATACAAGTAGCGGGTCCGAGAGAGAATGAATGTATTATCAAAATGAGAGTGAAGACTTAGGAAAGTCACTATTGTTTAGATCGAGTCTTTGTAATTTCCTTTTTCCTTGAGTCAGGTGGATTAATGAAGTTTGGAAAGTTGTTGTATTAGAATATTTTGATTATTAATGAAATAAAAGTTGGAGTTTGAGTAATTATTGTGCAATTGTATTTTTATGTGTGATTGTCTTGCGCTCTGATCGTTCTTGCTCGTAAGAGGCTTACCATGCCGGCTGTTCACGATTCCCCGAGTTGGTCTGCCACTGTAATAAAGGCTCGGGGCGTGACACCATGGGACCTGATGCCCAAAAAAAATAGAGAAAGAATCCAGAAAGCCCAGAGAGAAAGGTGGAATGGAAATAGTGCGGAGAGGATCTGGAGGCCCCGGAAGACGGGGAAGATACGGGTTTGGAAACCAGGGAAAGAAAGAATGCAAGGAGTGCAATGAATGCATGGAATGCAAAAGATGCAATGAACATATGGAATGAGAGGATGAGATCCTTCTTCTCAACCCATGAGTGGCCCATAAAGAGGAAGTTGTGGTGGATAGAATAGAATAAAGAGTGGGCAAATTGGTGGAATGCTCCTTAGCAAAAGAAGGTCCGCCCCTCCATGGCGAATGGCGTGCCCGTCCAAACGGCTTAAAGGATGGAATCAATGAACGTGTGTTCTCATCAATAGTAGAATGTGTTATAGTAATGCGTGAAGAGATCCCCTTAGGAAGTTGTGTAACAATAGAGCGAGGGGTAATGAGAGCATCAAAAGAATGTCGGCCAATGAACAAAGTGATTTTGACAATGGCATTGTGCCGACATGGCATCAACTTGTAAGAAGTTTTCATGGTGAGCTTTAATGGAGAGGTGGCATTCTCAAAGATTCCCAGCACAATGACACGGATCAACATCCACAAATAAAATCTTGACTCTTGAATAGCATAGCCGTGGCCAAATCCTTCTTGCCTGGCTCTTGAACATCCTTGGCACTCACACTTGTAGAAATACACCCACTCCGAGTGGGGATGGTGGCAAGATGGAAGTGGTAAGCTTAATGAGTAATGAAGGTTTAATGAAGAATGTTAGTGGAAGGGTAAGTGGAAGCGGAGGTTGAAACACGTCAGACTTCTCCCCTTGCTCGGAAGAGAATGGGATTGGCTCGAGTGCAAAAATAGGTGAATCCTACTCATGATTAGCCACGGGCTTGGGTGAAGGGTTTTGTTGAAGGATAGGCAAAGTGAGGTTTGGTGTAATTGGCTTTGGGGTTATAAGGATAGTGGAGGCCTTAGGTGGCGGGTTTGAAGGGTTAATTGGTTTATGAAAAGGTTCGGCGGGAGGTTCGGCAGAGGCCGATGGTGGGGAGGTAAGCTCGGATGGCTTAGCAAAGGTTAATGATGTGGTAATTTGATGTGTAGCGGGAGGTTTAGGGCGCAAAAATTGTCAGATTTTAATGGGGCGAGGGGTTTGTAGTGTAGTGGAGGGATCATGATGCGCCGGTGTGGGTGATTGGAGTATCGACCCATCATCGTAACACCAATTGGTTTGGTAAATGGGATTGGGGATGGTGGCATCGTCCTGAGCAGGGGGTTCATCGGGTGGCAATGGAGGGAGTGAGAAACGAAGGAAACTCGGAGTGGGTTTCTCTTGAGGAACTTCAAGATCTGCACATGCCGTCTCCAACTCTTCACAAAGAACTTCCCAATCATCATCAGCATTAAACTCAAGTGGACGCCGTGGTAAAGGCGTAATGATGGGTGATGATGAATGTAATGTGGAGGATTTTGTGAAGGATTATGTGAAAGCAGAGGCGGAGGGCCATGTAAATGAGTGGGGCGAATGAGCGGAGGGCGGACGGGGTCCACTTGATCATTTAAAGTTACCAGCTCATCTTGCTCACTTGAATCTATGATGCCATTATCTCTCCTCTCCTTCCAATCTTTTTCCATCTTAGTGATGTTATTCATAAAAGCATGAAAAGGATTGACTTGAGGAGGAGGAGGAGGAGGAGCGGGCTGCGGGCTTGTGGTCCTCTTGAGTTGTTCCTCCATTGAAGCGATTTTATCAAGAAGAGTTCGTTAGAGGGGTGTAACATGCAAAGTAGAGGGTTGGCATGATTGCCTTGGAGGAGCGGCTTGATGGAGAGGCCGTGGAGCTTGGAGGGGTTGACTCACAAAAGGACCCGGACGGACCGAGTTATAAGAAGCATGTGGGCCTTGGTGCCGTGAAGGAGGACAAATAGAAGGAGGCGGGTGATGGATCACACGAGGAGGAGTATGTATAGAAGAAGACGGGTGGAATCCCCGAACGAGAGTGTGAATAGAAGAGGGAGGTGGGTGATGGGCCACCCGAATGGGAGTTTATATAGAAGTAGGTGGGTGATGGGCCACCCATGAGAGATTGGTAGGAGGATGAGATGAAGAAGATGCACCCTCAACAATAGTCTTAATGTCACGTCCCGAGCCTTTATTACAGCGAAAGACTCGCTCGGGGAGCGCGAACAGCCGGCATGGTAAGCCTCTTGCAAGCAAGAATCAATCAGAGCGCGAGACAATCACACAAGTAAATGCAATTGCATAGGATTTAATCAACTTCAACTTCATATCATAATGCTCAATATTCAAAGATACAATCACTAATTTGATTTTCATTCTACTAGACTCAAGAAATAGGAAAATTACATTGACTCAATCTAGACATTATAAACTTCCTATGTCTTCACTCTTGTAATAACAACATTCAATCGCTCTCGGACCCGCTACTTGAATCACCCGAATCCGAATTCGAACTATTTCCATCTCCTGAAAAATATTGGAAATAGGTAATGAGCACACTTGTCCAGTAGGTATCTTCGCATCAACATGAAGGCACTATTAAAGTAATTAACAATTTAACTCTAAATAATAAGGTAAAATCATGCGAATGCGAATCGATCACGCGTTTAAACCAAAGTAACAAGATAATCATGTAAGATAGAATGATCAAGAATGAACTAGCAAGAATATAACAAGAACATGATATTGGCCTTCCATGAACAAGAATATAACGAGATTGTACTATCAAGCCACATATTCATCACACTAGTCTCTTTTGAGTACACAGTTCGTGAATTTCTGTGGAATATCAAGCAAGAAAGTCATGTCGTGCCGTGGATCTTCACTTATTTATAGAAATAGTACTCCCAGCGTAATGCAACGCCAGTAGCATCATACCCCATGGTTTATAAAATAGTATGTTTCCGGCAATCAGCCGAGGGGACTAGCATAGAGCCCTTGAACACAATCAGTGCTCGATCGTATCTTCAGTTATAAATTAAGCTACTTCCACGCATGTAATAGTAAAGTATGGCCAAGGATGTAATAAGTTCAATAATTCCATGATAACAATAATCAATGAATGAATGCTTTAATTTGAATATATGAGATCAAGAATGACATTTAAACTATGTTATGCTTTATAGAATAAATCGGCAGCATAACGGTATATTTCCTTAACTTTCATCCATTACATTAAGTCTATTAAGCAATATGATAAGTTCTAGATCATCAAGGTTTGTCTAGAATCATTGAAATATCAACCCTTGGTCAAACCTTGGGTTAACATATACAAGCTATGTAACGGTCGTTTAATGGGCTGTTACACTATGTAACGCGTCCATAATGGGCCGTTACAGTGACCAGAGTCCAGCACACTAGTTTAGACTCAGTGAAATGTGACGGTCGGGCATTGGGCCGTTACATGAGCCTGACGGTCCAGTGCAAGGCCGTTACATTACAAGATCCAGAAAACAACAATAGTGTATTCTAGTTATTGGGCTTTGATGGTACAACCAACTCGGCGTCCTAGTGGGAATCCCAGGCTCGCGAAGAATTACGGAGACCTTGAAACAATGATTTCCTAGTCCATTGGAAGGAATATCTAATAGAGAGGTCCTCATGTCCAAGATGGTGTTCCTAAAGTGCAAAGTGTGAACTAATGGCAACATACCGGAATATGTGCCATGTACTTATAGAAATGACTCTATTGACAGAGAGAGATATGTATAATCAGTGTGAAATCATGATGAAAAAAACTCTGTCAATACAACGTTAAAAAGTCATGCTTTATAATACAAAACTATATAATTTGGCTTCATGAAATTAACATAACTCAAGTAAAAGTGAGATACCAAAATAGGCAATAACTAATATGAATAATCAAATAACCTGAAAATCACATGATCAGGTTAAAACTTAAGTAACTAGGCTTAACAATAAATAATATTGGCAAGTTATATTCTGTCTTAGGGTTGGCAGAACACAGACTCTGACGGTCTGGAGGTGGGGCATCACAGTGAACGTGACGGTCTGGATCCAGCCGTTACATGAACGTAACGCGTCTGTCCCAGTGCGTTAGAGACAATAGTGAAAATCCAAAACAGTAGGGTGTGTGACGGTCTGTCGTAGGGCCGTTATATGAGTGTGACGGTCCTACGCTGATGCGTTATAGTATCTGCTGACAGAAAACTAGATAAAACATAAAGAGATCGATTCATATCATGTCCATAATTAAAATACCATGAATCCCTAGACATGATAACATAGTGTAGGCCAACTACATGCTTAGGTATTAATGAATTAGACAAGATACATCTTTGGCATGTCCAATTAAGGCTAAGGGATGCATGTAATGCATAGAAGTAGTAAAATCATGAAATCAATGATCTATAATGCATGGAAATCACTTGAACTAGAGGGTTTTTAGTCCTATCAGGTTGTTTTTGCCGTTCATGAGATAACCTACCTCTTAACTTAGGCTGTTGCTTCTGATTTGGATTGAGAATCCTGCCCTAGATTTCCTTCATCTGTGACTTTTTCAGCAACTTCCTTGGGCTCTAACTCCACGACCTCTTGACCTAAAGATGTGAAATTTGGAGGGGAGTTAGTGTAAAGTATTGTAAACAAATACTTCTAAAGAGCTTACCTGAGATAATGACTCCTTACCTTGATTCTTTACGTCCAAAAAGTAAGGGTCGCACAGTTCAGAACTATGCCCTATTTATAGAGTTTCGGCTAGGGTTTGAGGATTAGATCGATTCTAGAGTCCTTGTTTGGTCATAATCTAATCTCTAAGAGTCCTCAGTATTATTATAACTCTTCCCAAGTTGATCCTTAGTGGATAAAAGTCCAAAGTTTTATTCTTTGTACTCGTTCTTTCTTTTACGGAACTAACAGGATGTAACGGTCGACTGCCCGTACGTTAGAGTCATGTGACGGTCTCGCGATAGACCGTTACATTACTCGTTCCCAGAGTTCAAAGGAAATCAAACTCTTCAGTGTTTTGGGGTTCATAGAGTGTGACGGTCGCCGACATATGCGTTACATGGCAGTGACGGTCGTCCGATGGACCGTTACAGTCAACGTGGATAGAGTTCTAAATTGATCAAACTCTTCTATTCATTATCTGCCTAATTATCTGTATTAAGTGGTATTTATCCTTATAATTCTGAGGATAAGCTTAATAACCTTCTAGAATATGGGCCAAACTAAATGGGCATGATCTTAAAACCCTTTAGACTTTAATTAAGTGAGTTGGGTTAATTGATTAACACCATTTGGCCTTATATTGATTAATAATTCTAAATTAGTCCATTAATTGCTAATAATGCCAGAAATTTATCAAATAAATTCTGGGGCACTACACTTAAGGGCTTGAATTTGTTGAGGGGCGAGATGGTCTAATGCATACAAAACTTGGGAGACCTTCTCATCATGAGAAGGAGATGGTCCCGGGGGAATAGTGGCTCACGATTGATGTAAAGGGCCACAAGATTGGAAATTGCCCATAGGTTGGGCAAAACCATGAGAGTGAGGGCGTGGTCCCTTAGAAAAGTTATGGCGAAAATTATGAATTTGAGGATCATAAGATGTGCTAGCTTGATCATCCTCATAAGTGTATAAGTGATTAGACATGTTGGTTTTATTATCAAAGCGAAACATTATGCAAACAAGAAATATTCAATCAAGGCAATTTACAAAGATGTCAAACAAGTTGAATGTTTATGCTTGATTTTTTTAGTTGAATCTTGGTGAATTAGATGATTTTGACAAAGTTTATGTGATTCACTCAAGGTAAGGCTCCTAGTTTCAATATAATTTCCTTCAATGCCAACTAGGTTGATTCTCTCGTCACGTATAGGCCAACTAAACCCGAGAAACTTCAAGTTACAACCTGCCCGGCATCCGTGAGAGAATCCACGGGTGCAGAGACTTATGGAGGGTTGGTTTAGGAATTTTCGGTCCAAAGAGACGGAATGCTCAATGGAGGGTCCTTCCTTCACCAAGAGGGTGTAAGATCTCCTAGAAAGTGTGGGGAGAGGAGGTCTCCCAAGCCAAATGCACTATGAATGCAAAACTAATGCAGAATAGAGATATGAATGTATGAACAGGATGTATAAGAGTGATGTAGAACAAGTCACACAAGAAGGAGTTGCTGTGAAAACATAGGAAATTGGTGCCCTGATAAGTGCCACCAATTCCTGAAAGGGCGCCCTCTAAGTGGGTGCCAATTCTGTTTCTTATATTTTTTTTTTCAGAAGGGGCAGAGAATTGGCACCTTGCACCCTGCCATTAATTAGGGAATGGGTGCCCTTCAGATGGGCACCAATTACAAAAAAAAATTTCTTTTTTTTTTAAAAAAAGGCAAGGAATTGGCGCCCTTACAAGTGCCACCAATTGGGGAATTGGCGCCATCGGTTTGGGCGCTAATTCCCTCTCTCCCAGAACCTGCAACAACAACCATGAAACTGTAAAAAAAAAAGATGATACCAATAGAAGAAGAGAGAAAAACACTGACCGAATCACAAGATAACTCATGGCAATCAATCAAGGTATGAAATAAAGCACGGCGTGCTATTTTTTTTTAGGTGGATAGATAAAAGAAGAGGAATTTCCAAATCTAGTCAAATTAACAATCCAAGTGGGACGGGGTGTGCACGTGGTGCACAAATGATGAAAAAATGAACATAAAGAGTGCTATGTGGAGCACAAAAGGAGGTGGCACACGTGGGTGCCGAGTGGGGAAGGGTAATCAAAATAAAAATAAAGGGGAGAAGTCTCACCGTGATCGCCAATTTGTAGATCTAAGAAAATCCACTAAAAGAACAATAGGATATTGAGCTAAAAATAAAAGAAAGAACAATAAGGGACTAATAAGGGGAAAAGAAGAGGAAAGAGAGAGAAAGGGGGGGAGCATGCGAGGATGCTAATATGGAGTGTGATCGCCAGAGACAGCGGGTCTTAAAAGAATATAAAAATTAAGCAAAGGAGGGATCGCGAAGAATACCTTTGAAAAGTAGGGGGAGATGTGAGTGTCACCTTCTCTTTCTGTCGGCCGGCCGATGAAGAGAGTTCTTCTTATTTGATTACCCTTGCAAAAACAAAGAAAACACCAACAAGAAAGATATTGATTAGAGCTCAAGTGTGTAGTATCAAATCCAACATATGAATATAAACATGATAAAATCATGGAATAGAACACACCTTGTTGGGTGCTGGCCCTTAAACCCCTATGCAAATGGGTATGGGAAATATGATGAATGCTATGGACGGTGCAAGTGTTGCACAAAAGGAGATGTGCTAGAGTGCACAAGAGGAGGATCTCAATATTGAGATGATAAAAACAAGAAAAGGAGATGAGAAGATGATGCATGCAATGCTTATGATAATAAAAGAAAAGAAGAGGGAAAGGATGGCTTATTGGTTTTCTCCAAAGATGGCTTCAAGATCTTCAATGGAGGAAGAAGCTCCAAAAGGATGTGGCTTTTTGGTACATGGAGCCTCCTCCTTGAGCCTTTAAACTGGTAGTACCTGCCCTCAGATTAAGATTGATGTCTTGACAATGAGGGAGAAAGGGTCCCTATTTATAGAGCTGAAATTCGGAGTTTAATCCTATAGAAAATAGAAAACCAATTTTAATGTGATTTGGAAGAATATTATCATTGGGCAAGTGTCCTCCCAGCCTTAGAAAGTCTTAGGACCCTTTTCCAAATGGAAAAGGAGCTCAAAACGGAGAAAGAAGGAGGTTCTGCCAGAGTTAGAAACTCTAGAAGAATTGGCGACCACACAGACGGTCGTTATTTAAAAGGACAGTAGAGGGAAGCATTACTAATTCCAAGGCATTTCAAGATGGATTAGGACTTTTTGAAATTTGAAAAGAATTGGCGACCATGAGGTGGTCGCTAATTAGAAATTAATACTAGTTTCACACGGAGTTAAAAGTTAAAAATATGGCAAGGGAATTTGTGACTTTTCGTATGGGAATAGTCGTGGAATCAAAAATTATTCAAATTTAGTTTGAAATATGAAGAAAAGAATTTACGACCTTCCGAACGGTCGCTATTTAACATTTGGCGACTTCCCGGAGTGTCATCAATTCATAAATCTCGAAAAACTAGCCAAAATCACACTGCAGGAAATGGACGCCCATCACCTGGGTGCCAATTGGAATGGGTGCCTAGGTCTTGGGCGCCATTTAGAAGAATGGGCGCCCAGGTGCTGGGCGCCCATTAAATGGCAACCGGGTCACTGCCTCCAATTGATTTAAGGCCCCTAAAAATGGAGAAAAACCTCAGAAAAATCTGGAAAAATAGAAAACCATGTGGGAAAGCTTGGGAAAATTTTAATTCAAGAAAAATGAGGAAAACCACTCAAATAAGTCGATTTGAGGGTCAAATGAGACATCGTAAAGCGATAAGAGATATGCTCAAAATGATGTCAATTTTAGCATGTCTACAGACGGTGCCCCCGACACCCGATCGCTAGTCATATCGGGTCCCGAGCATGACCATCGAGGTCTCCTGACCCCCGCCTCCTTCAGTCACAATGCTGCCACCGGCACCCAGTTGCCAGTCCCAGACGGGCCCCGAGCACGACCATCGAGGTCTCACAGAGCCCACCCCCTTCAGTCACAACGGTGCCCCCGACACCCGACTGCCAGTCTCAGACGTGCCCCGAGCACAACCATCGAGGTCACACGATCGTCCAACTACTTTAGTCACAACGGTACCCTCGACACCTGACTGCCAGTTACTCTAGTCAAATCGGGGCCCGCGGCACCCAACCCCTCAGCAACTTCAGTCACAACGATGCCCCTAGCACCCAACTACTCTAGTCACATCGGGGCCTGCGGCACCCGATCACTTAGCAACTTCAATCACAACGGTGCCCCCGACACCCCACTACCCAGCTACTTCAGTCACAATGGTGCCCTCGGCATGCGACTGCCAACTACTGCAATCATGCACAAGAAGAGGGAAGTGTGAGGCCCTTGCCCCTTGGCCGGCCGTGAAGCGAGGAAGGAATCTACCACCGCATCTCACTACTGCTCTGATAATGCGACCATTCCTTTTACCGCGTTCCTCAAGAACGCGCCCATAAGGAGCACCGCGTTAATCCCGATCGCCTAGCTCCCCCGGCCACTACAGTGCCTACGGTGCCCGAGCGTCCAGCTACAAGGGTGCCCATAGCACCCAACCACCCAGTCCTGGCAACGCCCGGCTATTTCAACCCCAGCAGCCCTCAGGATCTCCAATCTCAGCAGTGTTCATGGCACCTGATCATTCTAGCGACGATGCCCAGGGCACCCGACTCACCCAATTTCAACGGCTCCTCGTCGCCCCAATCACAGCGGGGCTTAGGGCACCCGACGGCTCCAGTCACTACAGTGCTGACGGCACCCGACTACTTCAGTCAAAGTGATGTCTATGGCACTCAACAACTTCATTCACAGCAGTGCCCACGGCACCCGACAATTTCAAGCTCAACGGCTTTTGATCGCTCCGGTCAGGGCGACACCCACACCGTCCGACCGCTCTAGTCTCAATAGTGCTTGGCCACCTCTGTCTCAACAGCGCCCGGATGCTCCAATCACGAGTGGTGCCTACGCCATTCGGTCACCTCGACCTTTGCAACGCTCGACTGCTCCAGGACAATGGTGCCCACGGCACCCCTACTTCCCTGGTCTCGACACTTTCTCGTATCGGGAATACATTGTGACGCCCCTCGGGCGGCATCCTGCTGAGTCTCAGGTCCTTTGACGGACACTATGTCGGAATGCGGAACTACCCACATAATTATGCAATGATCCGGGGACCGTCATAAATGATGAAATTGTCCCGTGGCATGCAAGCATATGTAATCGGGCACTCATGCCCCCATATAAATGCCATTCATGGCATATAGTTATGTAATCCAGTCAGGGAACGGATCTGCATCCTCGCCAGAACTAGTCTCTCTGCCCCCAGTAATCCTTGCTATGTTGATGTTGCCCTGTCGCTGTTGCATTGACTAAGCCGTCCTGACGTTGCGGCTCCTAGGGTCCCTGACTCTTCTCTTCGATAGTAGAAACAAAGGTGTTCGGATTCAATCCGATGTAAAATAAACATCGGTCACTTGCGACCGATGGGGAAAGACGTCTAGTACACGAATCCCCATAATCGCCTGCGCACTTGTACCAGCGGAACCTCCTCCTCTCCACGTGGTGCACAACATTTCGTGCTCACGTGACGTGCTCTGGCGGCACATCTCCAGTCAAACACTTGGTTCCGTCGATAATCGTCGAGAAATCTACTAGCATGCTCGCATTCCACCCAGCCATCCCTGTCCCAGTCTCTCAGAACGATTAACCACACGCCATTCCTTCCAGTGCGTTCCTATCGTTCTCTCTGCCTTCTTTTCAATACCCCTCGAATCCCCGCATGCCAAGTCGACCTATCTCGGCCTTCCGTAAAAGGTGAGTCTTCATCCCCGCCGCGAGGGAAAAATAGAAGTGACTCCCCGCACGCGTAAAATAAATTGGCACGCTCGGTGGGACGTCTCCTACCGTTCTTCTTTCTGCTGAAGAAGAGTCACACCTGCCAAGTATACGCCACAATGCCCTCACCTTTTCTCATCGGAGAGGAAGAGGAGGGCCCCCATCCAGCATGCAACATGCGACCGGTTGTCATCGAGTGACCAACATGCACCAACAACAGCAACAACAGACTGGTGGCGATAGTGACCTACGGTCCAATCGTCATTTCTTTTCACGCCAGGCGTGTACAGTTGGGAACCCTGATCGTGTTCGGTGGCCCTGCCTCGGCCTTCGGCTCACCCTAATCCTCAGGCGCCATTGTCGTGGCTGACGAGCAGCCCAGTTCAGCGACTGCCCATACAGGCAGCTGGCCCCTCTGCTCCTCCAACAGCAGAGATCCATGCCATCATTGACCCTTGGGTCCCCTTCTCCGCCAGCACCCGACACGGGCTTTTTGCCCCAGGTCCCCGACTCCTCAGCACCTTACTTGGGCTCTCAGCTCCGAGTCCCAGCCAAGCCTGCCCCCAGCACGGGTTCCGCCCCTGGGGTCAAGGCCTCCAAGTATTCTATTTGGGCCTCCCGACCCGAGTCTCAGATGAGCCAACACTCAATACGGGCTTTCAACCTCGGGTTCGAGGCTCCCTAGCATTTGGCTCGAGTGCACAACCCCGGGTCTCATCAAGGTCGGTCCCCGATGCGGACTCTCCGCATTGGGCCCCTGGCCTCCAAGCTCTACATCTAGGTCTTTACCCTTACAATCCAACAATACCCCCAGCACAGGTTTTCCTCTTTAGGACATGGCCACCTTAACACCCAAGATGGGCTTCTAGCCCTGGGCCTCAGTTACAACAACACCCAAGATGAGCTTCTAACCCTGTGCCTCAGTTCTAGCAACACCCGAGATGGGCGTCTAGCCCCGGGATCAAGCTCCAGTAACACCAACGACGGGCTCCCAGCCCTGGGTTCCAGCTTCATCAGCACCCGAGATGGGCTTCCAGCCCGGGTCCCAGCTCTATTAACACCCAAGACGGGCTTCCAGCCCTGGGTCTCAGTGACATCAACACCCAAGATGGGCGCTCCACCTTGGGTCCCAGAATTACAGATCCACCAACACCCAAAAAGGGCATCTAGCTTTGGGTTCCAGCTCTAGCAACACCCAAGAAGGGCATTAAGCCACAGCCTCAACATCACCCAAAACGGGCATTTAGCCTTGGGATCCAGTTCCATCAACACCCAGGATGGGTCACCTGCCTTGGGATCCAGTTCCATCAACACCCAAGATGGCATTCAGCCCCATGTCCCAGTTTCCTCAACGCCCAAGACGGGCGTTCAGCCCCGGGTCCCAGCTTTATTAACACCCCAGATAGGCATTCAGCCTTGGGTCCTAGCTTCATTAACACCCGAGACAGGCCTCCAGTCCCGGGTTCCAGTTTCATCAACGCCCAAGACCAGCATCTAGTCATGGGTTCCAGCACCATCAGCACTCAAGATGAGCTTCTAGCCCTGGATCCCAGCTTTCTCAAGCATTGAGTTTGGGTTTCCAGTCCCTGATCCCAGTTTCATTAGCTCCCAGTACAGGCTTCTTGCCTCGAGTACTAGCTTCATCAACACCCAATATGAGCGTCAAGCTATGGGTCACCATCTCTCTGACATCCTCAGTTCACAACATGGGTCACGAACCCCGAGTTCCGGCAACAACTCCGATAGCCTATGTGAACAACAAGCTCCAAGTCGCCACCTTTTCGGCCCCAGCTCGGGCACTGAACTCCCGAGTTCTAACTACATCGACACTCACCAGAAATGCCATGCTCTAGACAACCCAGGACCAAGTTCGTTCGGTCCACCATGTTGATGCTGGGTCAACCTCGGCCCTTCAAAAAAAAGGGGGGGTGCCATAGCGGCTGCAAAAATGGGTGACCCACCGCCACCACCCCTGCCTCCAGAATACAAGGTGAGACTTAAAGAAGCCGATGCACTAGTATCACACCGGGGGCAACCACCCCGGTCCAGTATCCAGCCTTCCAAGCCCAAGCAAGGGGGGCAACTCCAAGGAGGAGCGTTAGTCCTCCCTTAAATGAATATGGGTCATTAGAAAAGAGGCCCAGATGATTTGGGGGTCATGAGTCAAGAGATCCCTCCACTCGCCAGAATGGCACCAAGCCCAAAATCCAAGAGAGTGGTTGTCTGCTCAAGATCTCACTATCCAGTGAAGCATCCGTCAAGGTAGACTCCAGCTCTTGATAGACTGGGGGAATCGACATCAACCAGTAACTCGGAAGCCCACCCTGCCTACGTCAATCAAAGATTTGGGGTGAATCCCGTCGACACACGCCTAGTAGCTCGAGATAAACTCCACCTGCGTCGGCCAACGACTCGGTGGAACCCCCTCCAACGCCAACTGGTCATACCAGTAATGCTCCATCGGGTCCCCATCGGTGGCTACTAGCAAACCCTGGTAGGGGGGGTCTATCCCTTCGGTATTTACCATATCCCAAGGGGTAGCAACACCTTGGCAGACACTCAATCCAAGCGCAGCTTCGGCCATCATGTTCATTAAGGCCTAGCCACCCAGACCCCAGTCAAAGCCCCAGCCACCTACAGCAAAGACCAGTCAGTCTCTGGATCCACCCTAAAGTCCCGAGCTACTCAGTTGAGGGTCAATCCACAGTCGCTTCTACAATAGCAACAAGTCGTCGATGGTACAACCTATAGGCAACGCCCCATGACAGCGATAAGCTAAGTACGACAGCCACAAGGCTCGGAGGTACCAAAAAAAATAGAAAAGAAAAGGGGCTAAAAACATAGATGCCCCGGTGGACTCAGCCACTCCCCCCAAAAGGAGGTGGTTGGGGGCAAAAAGGCCGCAAACCCAGCTGAGGTAAAAACCCGCGAGGGCACCTCAAGCAAAATTGGGTTACCCCTTGGTGTGAAAATGCACAAGGGCGCACCAGAAAAAGCAAAAGGGGGCAAGCTCTAGCGAAAACCCGAAAGGGCAGTGGAGTTGGTAAAGAGAAAAAGAAAAATCCCACTTCCTCACTAGGAATAGCCAACCACCTCACCATAAATCCCTGACCGACTCGCCTTCACAGTGGGTCAACATACCTTCTTATGGCTATCACACCTCGACGGTCGGCATATACCCAGTCTTTGACCAATACACCATCACGGTCAGTCATCTCCCTGTATCCAGGTCAATACAACATCACGGTAGACCTACCTATTTCCTCTTAGTCTCACACTATCCCTGTTTGCCGCTACCCCCTTGACCAATATGCCGCCACGGCCGATCAAGCCTCCACCTTGGTCATCCCCCTTTACAGTTGACCTACACCTACCCTTGACCAAAACACCCCCACAGTCAGTCAAATACCTGATCTCTGGCCGAAACACCACAATGGTTGGCCTACAAATCACCCAGTCCCTAACCAGTACACCTTCCTGGTCAGTTAAATCCCTAACCTTTGGCCAATACACCTCTTTGGTCAGCCTACGCCAATTCTTGGCCTATACGCCACCATAACCCAGAACCTCAGCCTTTGCATCATCAAAATCGATCCATTCAAGCTTCAGTCCAAGCTCCAGCTGCAAGCTACACAGATCAGCCAGCCTGAAGGTCTACGTGAAGCTCCAGATTACTTGGCAACCAGCCAAGCCGTAGCAAGCAATCCTAGCATCAACGCAATGGATCAACGGTAATGATCCCACCAGCAATGTCCTCCGACAACAGCAAGCTAAGGGCACCCAGCGTTAGCCACCGAATAGCTAAGAGGCTCTCAGGTAAACAAAAAAACAACAACAACAAAAATGGGGTTAAAAATAGAGATACCCTGGCGGACTTAGTCGTTCTCTTTCTCAAGGAAGCGGCTGGGGGCAAAAAGGCCAGCAACTCGGGTAAGGTGAAAACCCGCAAGGGCACCTCAGGCAGAATTGGGTAACCCCTCGATGCGAAAACCCACAAGGGCGCATCGAAAAAAGTAAAAGGGGGCCAGCTCTGGTGAAAACCTGAAAGGGCGGCAGCGCTGGTAAAGAGAACAAAAACAAAATTTCTCTTCTCCCCCAGCTGGGGCAACCAGCTACCCACCATCTAGCAATCATATCCCCTGCCAGTTGGCCCATACCAGTCCCTGACTAATGCCCTGCTCTAGTTTATAAATCCTGCACCTCCCTGTCGGCTATATACCATCACGTCTCGACATTATGGCTTGGAGATGGCATGGAGAGCTAGTCAGGAGCTTGGATCTTTGTTATTTCTTTCATTCTAGACTTTTGTAGGCCATTTGTGGACCATATGAGTCATATGTGGGTCATTAGTCTTCATGGAGTCTAGATCTAGGGTAATTGGGCCTTTTTGCTAGCATGGGGCCCAATTGGGCTATCCACCCTTCACCCTTTGGAGGGCTCATGAGGAGGGCACGCCCCTCTCTCCTAGGCCACCTAGGAATGGGCTGCCCCCCTTATCCCCCTTATTCCCTTCTCTAGGAGTCTAGGTAGGATAATAATGGTTTTAACTAGGATTCTTATTAGGATTTCTTTTGGTAATTAATTAGGGTTTTTCCCCTCCCCATATATATACTCTTTTGTACTCCTTTTGGAAAAAAATTAATGAATAGAAGAAAATTGGTTGAAACTTCCAACAGAAGGCCGTGGCCCTCCCTCTCCCTCTCTCCTTGTGGGTATGACTCCCACCTCCCCTCCCCATCTTCTTCTTCTTGGGTGCGACGCTCAAGGTCCCTCCCTCTAGTTCTTTGCTGCTCGTGCTGCATCTGATCATCGTCCTCGATGCCCAGCCAAGCCCGGAGAACCCCGTTCATGGTCGTGCTGCAGTGTGGAGGCTTCGTGGTATCCTGCTATCCTGTGTGCGCCCTGTGTGTCTGCCTACTAGACAGAGGCGTGGATAACTGGTTGGTTCGCCCCCTTCCCCATCTCAGTTCATCCTCAAACTTGGTCTGTGTCTTCCCCCATGTGTACCATTCCTCCAGTTTAATTTTCACGCCCAAACTCCCCCTGTAGCTGCACTCCTCTTCATAGCCTATTTACCCCACGCAGACTGCACCTATGCACATCTGCTGGGACAGAGTGCGACCACATACCCCCTCCCGCCCCCAAAACCTTGTTCGATCGACCTAAAAATTGGTACACACCTTTCCCACACCATAACCCATCCACCATAGAAATTTTACGCAGTTCTGAGTCTCTTTGCCCCATGTGCCATCATCCCCCTTCTTTTGTTCGCAGTCTGTCTGCACAGATCTGCAGAACAGAGCATCACCATTCACCACTCCCCATGACCAAAACCTCCACTACATGCGACCCTACCATCCATCCTCCCACATCCTTCCCCTATCTCCCAGTGAAATCCCAGCCCAAAAATCCACCCGGAAGTCCCATTGACACGTCGTTCTTCCTCTGTCTATCTTGCTGCCTGTAGACAGGCCAGACTGCACATGTGTTCTCTTTCGGAGTCACCCCGACTGTCACGGTCGTCTGCTATGACCCACCTTCCACGGGCATCTCAGGGACATTCCCAGCTACGTCCATGCCAAGTTTTGTGATCAGAGGACAACCAGAAGGCTGTGTTTCGGGCCTCCCTTTGTGCTGGTTGCCTACGCCTGTGCAGGCCAGCCTGCAGTCTGCCCGCCTGTTCGTGATTACACCGGAGGTGCTAGCCGGCATCATTGGCTTCCGTCTTCTTCTATAAGGATTCTCATCCACTACATCACGCCGTCAGGGACGTTTGTTCCATCCTCGGCCTTTGTGACACATCTTCCTCGCTGTTGGACTCAGGCAGACCTATGTTGCAGTCCAGACCGTACCGGTTCACAGCGTTTTGTGGTTGCCGCACTTATTCCACTCGCGGCCCGTCACCCAAATTCTCACATCCCCGGATTCGTTGTGTAGCCTTTTACCTCCTTACGAGGAGTGGGCAGTGTTTGGATTGTACTTATTTAGCTCTTTGCATCGAGGATCGTGTGATTTGGCCGAGAGTCTTCCCCACGCCCGGAGCGTGGAGGTACGCGGTTGCTCCTTACTTTGCCTTGCTTGCTCATTTTGTATGCTCTCTTGAAGCCGCTGCTTGTGTGTTATTTAGGTTCCTAGCCCGTTTCATATATATATCACTGCCGCGGTGAGAGAGTATGACCGTCCCGTGACTCGACCTGAGCACGAGTGTGAATTGCCTACCCTAGACTCTGCCGGTTCCTCAACCATGTGGATCGACGCGCTTCCCTTGCTTGGGGACATTTGCAAGTTTGTGTTGCTTATTATTGGCATAGTTTCTCTCTTGGGAACGTTTGGTGTCGAGCCGACGTTGCTTGGTTAGTTGTGTTGTTGCTGGTCCTAGTTGTCCATCTAGTCGAGTCGTCACCTAGACTCCTAGTTCGCATAGCGTCCCGCATCATGAGCCTCCACAAGAAAGATTTGAGAGAAAAAGAAAGGAGAGGATTAGTAGCCCAGAATGGTTTGTTCTACCCCTAAGCAATTCGAGTTTTCAGATTATAGCCTGTGTGCTCTTGGTTCAGCTTCCTGACCTTTATCAGAAGCTGCATTTTAGCTCACTTGTTTTGAGCATTTCTTTGTTGTTTTATTTCTTACTCCTTTAGTCTTTAGGTGTTTTTTTTTTTTGCTGAGCTTTCTCAGCAGTTTTCCGGTGCTTTGTTAAGAGACCAGAGTGAGTGTGTTGAGGAATGTTTCCTCGTGCAAGTTGTTAGACAGCGTGTGTGTGTGTGTGTGTGTGTGTGTGTGTGTGTGTGTGTGTGTGTGTGTGTGTGTGTACTCTTCTTGGCCAAAAGTGGAAGCCTCACCAAGTTGGTGAGGGGTGGACGTAGGCTTGCTGTAGTGCAGCCGAACCACCTCAAAAAGATGGTGTGTTATGGTTTGTTGTGTCAACTCATTCTTCATATACCTCCCCTTCACAGGTATGGTGGTTTGATCAACGTTCTTCCTGTGTGTGCTCTTCAAATGCTTTGTGTTAACCATAGAATTGCACTCGAACTAGCTTCCTCCGTGTTAGTCTTTATTATTTTTTAAGTAGCTAAGAATTGGGTGTGGGATCTATTCACCCCCCTCTAGATCCACTCATACCACCTATCAATTGGTATCAGAGAGGGTTCTCTGAAAATGTGGTCCAACGACCAAGGGAGATCTGATGGGAATGTCCCTTGCAACTTCATAGCTGAGGGCCACTCCATTAATAGACCTTCGTTCTTTGATGGAACAAATTACTTATACTGGAAGAACCGGATGGAAGTTTTTCTCCGAGCCCAGGATCACCTGATCTGGTGTGTAGTAAGTCGAGGTCCTTTTATTTTACTAGAAGTAGATGATACCTGGACCCCTGACCAGGTCAAGAAGTCCACGACTAACTGGAGCACGATGAACATAATGCAATGCGCTATCTATCCCACTGAATACTCTAGAGTATCTACTTGCAAATCTGCAAAGGAGGTGTGGGATAGGCTTGAGTTAATCTACGAAGGGACTTCTGAAGTGAGGGCCACCAAGGCCAACATGCTTATATCCGACAATGAAATGTTCAGGATGAAACCTGACGAGTCTGTTTCTGAAATGTATGCTAGACTCACTTAACTAACAAACTGCCTAAAGTTATTAGGTAAGGAATACCCTGATAGTGAACTCGTTAGAAAGAATCTTAGATCTCTCACACTAGCCTGGCACACCAAGGCTACTGTAATTGAAGATTCCAAAGATCTGTCTGTGATGGTAGTTGATGGACTGATAGGCTCGCTCATGACATATGAGCTGAACATGAAGAGAAACGAGGAAGACCACAAGAAGAAGAAATCAGTAGCTCTCAAGGCATCTAAGAGCACTGATGAGTCCTATGAGGACGAGGAAGATAACATCCTAGAATCCCGCCTAGGTGATCATGCCCTGCTCACTAGGCAGTTCAAGAAATTCTTAAGATCAAGAGGTAAATTCCACAAGAAAAGAAGGTCGCCACAGGTAAGTAAAGCTTCCAATCCTAAACATGAACAAGCAATAACATCTGACAAAGTGTTATGCTACCAGTGCAGGAAGCCCGGGCATATGCGAGGAGAATGCCCCGAGATGTTCAAGAAAATGACAAAGATCAAGGGAAAGAGGTCCAAGGCAATGGTTTGCACTTGGAGCGACGATGAGGAGGAAGATGAAAGATCTTTTATAGATGAGGATGAGGATAGCCTTTGCCTAACGGCCAATGAAGAAGAAGAAGATCAGGTAACTACTTGATGTGACACGACCCCTTGGACCTGAAAATTTGCAAGCAATCGAACCGAACGGCGGACCCACTCAAGTGAACTCACTCGCGCCGCGCACACCCGAGTCCGTAGGTGGACCGGCGATAGTGGTGAGGGTCCGAGGATGGACCTCGCCTTTCCGGAGGTTTGACTAGCTTGGGCTGTACCCCTAAGGGTCTGGGATGCCCCAATTCCGTGGGCGGCCAGCACGCCAAGGGCGTGGGATGTAGTGACTCTCTCTCAACTCGCTCCGCGGTGGCACTCAAATTGATGATATTTTGAGATCGGGTGCTCACTCACCGACCGACGGCACTAAGCAGCAATACTAAACAAGACAAGCAATTCCAGTGGAGTAGGGCAACCCGAGGCTCATTTGATCGGTGTGAAGACACCGATCCCGGTCGGAGACGAGGGCGAGCGGGGAAGTGTGGATTCCCGCACACTGCGCCGATGAAGCTTGATCCTTGTTTAATAATTACAATCACTACACCTCACACAGGAGGGTGGACTTGGGGTGGGGATTTTTGTATTACAAGTCAAACACTACCTCCGCACAGGGAGGGGCGCTAAGCCGGCCAGGCGGGGAGGGGAGATAAGCTCGATCGCGCCGACGGAGCACCCGGCCGAATCTGCCCGGGTCAGGGACAGCAAGACAGGGGGTCGATGTAGTCACCGCTGTGAGCTCTCCCGGACTCAGAACTTGATGAGACTTGCGCCAAAATGTCGCTGACATACCCAGGTACGACTGTGATTTTTTGTGGGCAGTCCTGAAGTCGTCTCTGGCGGGAACGGGCTCTGGAACAGGTCCCCTGCGTGCAGAAGCAGACTGTTCCCAGGGGCAGCAGCGGATGGCCGAAGTCACCACGGCGGCTCCCAAAGTCCGAATGAGACGAGACCAAGTCGAGGACGTCCGTGGATGAGTCTTCTTTGAGCAGCAACCAAGAACAGCACAAGAGGATGTTGGGGTGGTGAGGAGGACTCCGTTGAGTGAGGGGCTGTCGGGGCAGGACCTAAACGGACTGTCTGCGCACCCGGGGAAAAAAAATGGAAAAGGCACTTCCTAATGCCGAAAGGGACGCTGCTTTTTGGTAGTGGTGGAAGACTCGTGGTTGCAGCTCTCGGCCAAGTGGAGCCTCCAGAAGTTGAAGGATGTGGCCGTGGTGGAGGTTCAAACAGAGGGGTAGAAACTGGGACAGGCAGCTTCTGATCTCATGCAGCAGGTTGCAGAAAGTGCCCCAACCACTCCTCGACTCCGAATCACAAACCGCCAGAGTTTATGGAACCGTGGACGAGCCCTCTTTGCAGAAAAACTGACGAGGAAGCCGTCTGATGTCGGAGAGGACTGGGGGACTCAGAAGAGCGGAAGCAGGTCGTTGCAGACTGTGGGAGGTAGACCCGCGCAGGCGAGGGAGAAAAATGATAACTTTGGCCTCCGGATGCCGAACGTGGTTCTACTTCTTGATTCGGATAGAGGACTGGGGGAGGAAGAACTTTGTAGAAGGGCTTGTAGCCTGAATCTTCCGCCGTTTGTTGTGGTGCAGCTTCTAACCGGGCTCAGGTACTCTGCAGAGGGAGCCCAGCGCAGTCGGGGGAGAATTGGCACCACGATCTGTAGTGAAGTCGGAACGAGACGATTTCACCTCGCCTGCGAAGAAGACTGGCTTTCTGTCGATGTATGGTGGACCTCCAGATGATGTCGGACAGCACCGGGGCAGTCTCTGCAAGTCGGGCTCCAACTGCTGCCTACGAATTGAGATGGATAGGGTGATGAAAGGTGATGGGAGATGGAGTAGATGGGGTGGGAAATGGGGTGGATGGGTGTGGGGGTGACACCTAACTATGTGGGGGTCTTGGAGGGGGTGATTCAAGGTGTGGGAAGGGCAGAAAGGGGGCTGGGAGGTGGTCTAGCAAGTGGAGGGAGGGGGAGATGCGAATTTGGGTTGGGAAGGAGAGAGGGAGGAGAGATGTCTCCTTTGTTTTGAATGGTGGGTTAATGGAGGGGTTAATGGGGGCCTAGGGAATGGGAAGGGTTGCCTTGGGGAGGGGAAGGGGTGTTTGGGAGAAGGGATTCTCCCTTGGGAAAATGAAAGGTTGTATGGGGAAGGGGAAAGGTTGCTTGGGAGGAGGGAGAGGTGCCTAGGAGAAGGGGATTCCACCTAGGGGTTGGAGGGGACTTAAATGGGAGGTATGGGGAAGGGGGAGCGGTCTTAATTAGAGGTGAATAGGGAGGAGAGAGAGTGAATTTTGAATTTTGGGGTGGGGATGAGAGAGAATGGGGTTCGCCCCCTTTAGAGAGAGAGAGAGAGAGAAATAGAGAGAGAGAGCTAGAGAGAGAAGGAGGCACAATTCTTGTGGATAATTCTTTTCTCAATAATTCATTAGCTCCAAATGGTGGGAGTGGGGTACTATTTATAGGATTCCTATAATTTAACATAAGTCCCTGAATTTTGGACTACTAACAAGAAACCAAGGGGGTGGGGGCTTCCCTGGGCCTAGCCCATCTAATTGGGCCCAAATGACACATTAACCACTCTAATGACCTATTAACCTAGGTACTTGACTCAATTAAAAAAAAATTACATGATAAGACTCAAATAAGAAAGTGAAAAATACATCATTTGACTCGAAATAAAGTGGCGAACAAGATGTAGTACTGCTGGTGATCATCAGGAACCTCAAAAAATGTGGAACGGTCGGAGATGTCCCCATCACTACTCCATTTGACAATTTTTCTACTAAAGAGTGGGAAGAGGCGTACACTGACTTATTTGAAAGATACGAAGAACTTAAGAAAGAAAACAAACATCTAAAAAGGAAAATCAATACCTTAGCTCATGACAACCCTGTCAACAAAAATCTGGAAACCTTAAAAATTGAAAATGAAAAACTGAGGAGATAGATTAAGGAATGTGAATCTGACAGTTCAGAACTTGAGAATCTAAAAAAGGAAAATGAAGATATCAGAAAACAACTTGAAGAAGTTAAACTGAAATGTCAGAAACATGAAAAGGAAAATCAACTAAACCTTGAAAAATATGAAGCCACTAAAGCCGTCAATAATGAACTGCAGAAAAATCTTGAGAAGGCTGAAAGTGGGTTGAAGGACAAGTAGTCCGTCCTTGAGAAAATGACCCAAGGTAAGTCCAACCTAGATGATATTTTAGGAACCCTGGTGAATTTTTGGAAAGAAGGGTTGGGGTTCAACCCCACTGAGAAAAAGAAGTTTGAACCAAGGACTATCATTCTGTCTTGAGAAGGGGAAAGGAAAATTGATAACAGAAGAGCAAACTTAGAAAAATGTACCTATGCCCAAAACAATCAAGAATCAAGAAAGCAGCCATCAGGATAGTTACAAAAAACATGCTGAACCTCTGGGTCGACGCATTGGGCCACAGGGTCGATGCAACATAGCTCAACCAAGGTAGCAGGGTCGATGCATTGGTTCACAAGGTCGACGCACCACCGTTCAGCCAAGACTGGGTAGGCCGCAAGGTCGACGCACCAGGGATATGTGTCGATGCAGATCAGCCTTTCACTCTGAGAAGAAAAATTGGTGTAACAATAAAAGAAGGGGCAATAGCCAGCCAAACTTGGGTACCCTCCATACCCAATTCAACACATTTGGAAACCCAAGAACTAGACCACAATTTGATTCACACTTCATGAACTTCATGAAACCTGTTTGTCACACCAGCAACCGACTTGGACACACCAACAACCAATGCTGGTCTGGCCAGAAGATGAGGCCATTTAAGCAAGTGGGGATTCCAAAGAATTTATTGCATGCTTTCAACTATGTTTGTGGACCCAAATTTGTTTGGGTTCCAAAAGCTTCTGCTTAATATGTTCTATGCAGGAATGCCTAGCAGCCCATCACAACCGATGATACTTGGACAACGGCTGCTCAACGCACATGACAGGAGATAGATAGAAATTCAACCATCTGATCAAGAAGGAAGGAGGTCAAGTAAGGTTTGAAGGCAAGGACAAAGGAAAAGTCCTTGGCATAGGTACAGTGGGTAAGAATTCTTCCAATTTCATTGAGAACGGCATGCTTGTTGAAGGCCTTGAGCACAATCTGCACAGCATAATCTAACTGTGCGACAAAGGTCACAAGGTACTGTTCAATGTCAATGAATGTAAGGTATTTGAACAAAACTCTGATTCTGTAAAATTTGTAGGTCATAGGATAAATAATGTCTACATGGTAGATCTTGATAAGTCTTTTTCTGAAAATCTTTGCTTGTCTACCAGTTAACCCAATGATGCATGGCTGTGGCACAGAAGTCTGGGCCATGTCAGTTATAGCATGTTGCACAAGTTAGCCAAGCATGAAATGGTCAGAGGTCTGCCCAATTTGCTTTTCAAAAACAACACCAAAGTTTGTGAAGTATGCTCCCTAGGAAAGCAAACCCAAAAACCCTTTAAACTTAGGAATAAACCCCTTTCATCTATGCCATTTGAATTCCTGCACATGGATCTATTTGGACCTACAAGAACCACAAGCATCAATGGAAAGAGATATGGGTTTGTGATAGTTGATGATTTCAGTCGCTTTACATAGACTTTCTTCTTAGCTAATAAGCATGATGCCTTCTTTGAATTCCAGAAGTTTTTCAGAAAAATAAAGCAAGAGGGTAAATTTAGAATCTCTACCATTATGTCTGATCATGGAGGAGAGTTTGAAAACTCCTCATTTTCTAAACTTTGTAACTTGGAAGGATTGACTCATAGATTTTCCTCTCCCAGGACCCCAGAACAGAATGGAGTGGTGGAAAGAAAGAACTGAACAATTGTGAAGATTGTCCGAACAATGCTGATTGAAAGCAAGATGCCAAAGAAATTATGGGCTGAAGCTGCAAACACAACATGTTACATAATCAACAGGGCCATGGTAAGGCCAAAGAGTAAGAAAACCTCATATGAAATGCTCAAAGGTAAGAAACCCAACTTAGCATATTTTCGAGCTTTTGGTTTAAAATGCTACATCCATAACAATGACGAAGTTGATCTTGATAAATTTGAGGCTAAGAGTGATATTGGAATATTTCTAGGGTATTCTGAAACATCTAGGACATATAGGGTTTTCAATGTGAAAAATCAAGTTGTAGAAGAAACTCCACATGTGGTGTTTGCTAAAATATTTGATGATACTGACAGACTTGTTAATGACAGGAGAATGGAGGATGATGATGGAACATTTCTGGAGTCCAAGGGAGAACAAGGAGCAGATAGCAAACATCAATCTGCACAACTTGAGACAAGTCGGTCGACCGAAAGCCTAATCCAATCAACTCTGCCCGGTGAGTCTTCCATTAACCTCCGGACTTTAAAAGATCACCCTATCCAAAACATAATATGAAGCCTCCATGACGCCCCTAGGACCAGATCCTTTCATAAAGATGTGCATAATGAAGACCTCATTGCATTAGTTTCTCAATTTTAATTGAAAAACATTGAAGAAGCCTTGCAGGATGAAAATTGGATTAATGCCATGCTTGAGGAGCTTAGTCAATTTGAAAAGAACAATGTGTGGAATATGGTTCCCAGACCCGCAGACCAACATCTCATTGGGACTAGATGGTTATTTAGAAACAAACTGAATGGGGATGGGGTCATAAGCAGAAACAAAGCCAGACTGGTGGCTAAAGGATATAATCAGAAAATTGGGATTGACTTCGAAGAGTCATATGCTCCTGTAGCAAGATTTTTTTTTATATATATATAAACGAGACCAAGAGATACTTATTGAGGGGTGCACGAAATGTGCAAGCTCCGCCAATAGTATCCAGCCCTAAATTTTATTGATACCATCGCAATCAATTACAAATAGAGCCACGGGGCATACCCCTGGTAAAGAACTGAGAGAAATGGAGAAGGACGCAATGAACTAAACATATTTTATCTCCTCCAGCTAGGGAGACTAGCTGCATCCACCGTGGCACAACCACGAGCTCTGTTTGGGAGGTCCCTCCAGCTGCTATAATCAATGTTTGTTTTATTGATGCACGCTATAGAGGCTAAAGCATCCGCTACCGAATTTCCCTCTCTGTATATGTGTTTAATATTCCAGTCATACCCTGCAAGAATATCTCTTATTTCCTCCCACCATTTGCTAATCCTCCATGGAGGCTTGTCATTGGAGTGAATCAGTGAAATGAGGGCTTTGGAGTCAGAGTATATCACTGCTACATGCAACCCACTCTTGATTAAAATTCTAAGGCCATCAAGTAAAGCTCTTGTCTCAGCCACCATATTGCTTCCCACACCATAATAGTAGGAAAATCCATATAGGAACTCACCTCTGCACCCTCTAATGCATCCTCCTCCACCGGAATGACCTAGATTTCCTTTGGAGGCTCTATCAACGTTTAGTGCAACTCTGTACTCGGGCAGTACCATTGAACAATTTTTGGGGGCTTCTCTGTAGCAAGATTAGAAGCCATTAGAATATTGCCAGCATTTGCATGCTCATTAGGTATAAAACTTCAACAAATTGATGTCAAAAGTGCTTTTCTGAATGGCTTGATAAAAGAGGAGGTGTTTGTAGAATAGCCCCCTGGTTCTGAGCTTAATGATGTTTTGATGATGTCTGAGTATGATTAATTATAATACTATTGAATTAATTCAACTATGCTTTAATATGCATGATAATGTTTTTGTTACTTCCATGCTATGCTAATCATGAAATAACTCTCTTGTATAAACATCTCAGCCAAGTTGGCTTAGGAAGTAACAGCAAACAACAACAAAATTAGAAGCAGCAGTAGCAAGCGAGCAAGCTCGAGTTTGAAATAGAAGCAGAAATGGCAATGTAGTAAGGAGCTTTGTAAGTGATTAATCAAAGGAGCAAAGGGCTTTCCTCTTAGTGAAACCAAGTTCTAAAAGATTGGAAAATCATCAAGGGAAAGGAGCTATGGATTGGATGTCATTAAGGTGCAAAGGCTTGAGCAGAAAGTCAAGAGAACCATAGGCTGCGTCGACCCCAAGACTTACAACGTCGACTCCTTCTCACATCAAAGGAAGTTCAGCCAAAGGCAAATGTTCAACGCTGCGTCGACCTCACCATCGAGCTGTGTCGACGTGACCAAGCTTGTAGCACAGCCAAGTCACAAGAGTCGACCCATGGTGTCAACCCCTCCATGCGAAGCCTCTGCCATGCGAGGCTGCATCGACCCCATCGTCTCATTGCGTCGACGCAATCAAGCAAAGCTGAGGAAAAACAACAAAGGCGATGGCTTATGAGGATAAGGGTGACAAATGGCTATGTAAGGCAGACAAATAAGCTATAAGGGTGAAAAATATCCATTAGCGGTGACAAATAGCTCATAACCGTGATAGATGGCCCGTAGGTGAAGGCTGCGTCAACGCAAGTGGCCTCACTACGTCGACGCCATTAGCGCCAGCTCACCAGCAACGGAAGAATCCTTTAGGCTGCATCAACGCAAGTGCCCTCACTACGTCAACACAATGGCTTCCTAGAAAGCGGTGTAAACGCTATTCGCAAAAGCTGCGTCAACGCAAGCCATCAGATGCGTTGACGCACATGAAGAACGCTTGATAAATCTGCTAGCTCAATCGTCTGTTTGAAGGACCGTCCGTGCATCACATGAACTGCCAAAATGTCAGATGTTCCCTCACGTAAAGTCAATGGTGGATGCCTCCATAAAGTAGTTTTACGGTTTGAACATATCTGAAGGCATTAAATGCCCCTTTATCAAGAACCAATGGAAGCCAATGGGAAGACTCCAAGCCAATGAGAAGACTCCACTACATGTACCCAGTTCTGTAGAAGTGTCCCCAAGGCGAGAAAGCAAATTTCTCCCACCGCCTCCATTCTAGGAGAAGAAGCTCGACGTCCCAAGCTCAAGACCCAAGGTCAAATAACCAAGAACCTAGTACCTAGGATTCTGGAATGCTCTAAGGATCTGAACGGCCCTGATTACTTCCTCCAGGATCAAAGGTGCAGATCTAAACTCTGGTCTATAAATATGTTTCCCCTTCCAACTGGGAAGTGTTTGCCGAGCAATGCATTGAGTGACAAACTTGTTGGCTCGTCCCAAGGAGAGAAAGGAAAAGAGAAAGAGAAGAGAAGAAGAAAAAGAGTGAGCGGCCCTGAGCTTTATGAGAAAAATCTAAGAAGAAAAGGAAGACAGAGAGAGAGAGAGAGCAGTGAGCAGCCCATAGTGAGCAAGAAGGAAGAAGAAGAGGAACGTCCAAAGCATATGAAAAATAGTCAAGTGCTTCCTTGGAAGCTACATTATGCTTTGTGTTTATGTTTACTTCCTTCTCTGGTTTTCATTGTCATATATGTACATGTGCATGTGCTGTGTTTACAGCATTACCCGGTGCTCTATTTAGAGGCCAGAATTGTTTTTGCTGCACTTGTAGCATGTTTCTTTTTATCCTTGATTGTATTCCCCGCAGAAGCAAGCTATGAGGCTCAGCTGTTTCAAGGGATTTGTTCCCTCGAAGTTGTGGATCAGCAGTCAAGCTGTTAGTCAGCAGGAAGCCTCACTAGGTTTGGTGAGGGGTGGACGTAGGTTACGGGTTTGGAACCGAACCACCTTAAAAATTCCCTTATGCAGTGATGTGTTCTTGTGCTATCGATTCTGTTTCTTCTATCTCCACTCATAGGGATTTTTGCGTGCTAACTTCAACGTATGTAATTCTGTTTGCACGCCAGCGCACGCACTAAGAATTTGGTCATACACCTACAATAAGTTTTATTAGATCCTTGCTTTCTAATGCAGCAGATCTCTCTCTGAATGGTGTGACTAACTGATCGAACGCGAAGCTCATTGTTAAAAACCCGTGCACTCAATTTCAAAAATTCCATACTCACACAACAAAATCAAGATTTTGAGTATAGTGGAGAATACAGGTCGATCCCACGTGGAGGCTAGATTTTTTTTGGAGTTAAAAATCTATTTTCTCTTTTACTTTTAAGAATAAACAAAAGAAGTTGTTGGACGGATTTTTTGTGGAAAATAATTAAAATTATGTAAGATTAAAATCTATCTAAAGAAACTTTGAGGGGTAGAGAAGAGAAATAGTGGGAGAGAGAGAGAGAGAGAGAGAACCAATAGCTTGGAGAGACAATCACCTCTATAGAGAGAGAGAGAGAAAGACCCAATAGCTTGGAGAGACAATCACCTCTATTCATGCTTAAAACTCAAAACAAGATGATTACAATGCATAGGGGTTCAATAAAAATAAAAGAAAAAGTACAATACTCGAAATAAAATCTTACTAAACATGAAAATTGAAGAACAAGAGATAGTGTAGCTGGGAAGATGAAGAAATCATCGCCCACATCGCCAAACCTTTGAAGAGTCGCCTGAGCTTAGCAAAGGTGCCGTCGTGAAAGAGCCTTAGCTAGAGAGAGGAATAAGGAGAGATGCAGAGAGATAGAAGTGGAGTGTAACGTCCCGAGCGCGGAAGATACTCGGATGCGTGATGCGTCTATATAGATCGTGTCATTAGAGTGATAAAATTTTGACATACATAATTATGGAGTGCGCATAATATTAATAAAATTTAATAATCCCAATAGTCCAAGTGATGATTATTTGATTAACCAAAGGAATTAAAAGATAGTCCATGACAATTCCAAATTTAAAATCCAACACTAGGCTACATGCCTTAACATGGGTTGGACAACTAAACTGACATACTGGAATACAAAGTAGGACTCAAATAAAATTCAAAGACGTGACTAGCTAATGCTAGGTGATTGGCGTTCTAGCACTCTTCACTCGGTCTCAATCCCATTCTTGTCGCTATCCGAATCACCTGAAAATGTTAGGGAGCAACTGGATGAGCGAATCGCTCAGTAGGAATTACATCTCAAATTCGAGCAATCTTTACGTAATTTACAAATTGCATGTATTATCAGTATGGCTATGCATGATGTACGTATAAGCAAATTCGGTATACAGGTAAATTTAGGCATGATGAACAGTAAGAGATCAAGAACTGTATAAAGAGAGTATATCAAGACTTCAAGTATTTGATAAGCAGTATTTCAAAAATTTATAGATGTAAATGCCACTTCGGGACAAGCAGGGATTCATGTACGATTATGAACTCAAGTGCAAGAAAGAACTCATGTACAAGTATATCTCAAGTACGAGCAAGTAAAAATTCAATTTAAGCAAGTAATTTTAAGTACGTATCAGTAGAATTGGCTATTTCAATCAATCAAGTATTTTGCCCTTTCTCGGGCCACAAGTCAAGTATTGCCTGTTCCGGGCCATGCAAGTCAAGTCAAGTAAGTAAAGAGAGAGTAGGGGTGGAGTGTCTCAAGTCAAGCAAGTACTCCGATGCAATGCCAAACACCGTGGTCAATAAACTCCCATGGGCACAAGTACCTTCGGGTGCTCCTCCCAGGACCAGATCGGGCCCTATATGCACATCATTTTATGTATTACCTTTGGCATCCACTCTCATTTATAGCCAATATGAAATTTAAAGAATTAAGAAATGTAGTATTACAGACGAGATTAACTAGTCATTTGGTTATGGAGGACTCTAGAGGTGGCCCGTACAGGCTCAAGAGGTGGCTCCCGTCGTGTAACACTTTACGCCGTACGGCCTCAAGAGGTGGCTCCCACAACGTAGCACTTTACCCTACATGGCACTTAGCTCCAGCACTCCCAAATGATAGTTTAAGAGGTTCAAGGTTTGACCATGTAAGATATACACAAGTAGATTTTTCATGGAATGGAATTCAGAACTCATAATATGTAAGAATATGGATTAGGGTTGTGTTTGCACAAATCACGAGATAGATCAAGATCAGAAGTTGTAATCACTGAATTGGCACCTGGGGGTTTGCCAATCTTTCAAATTTTCAATTTTTAGAATTATATATATATATCAAATTGGCGCCTGCCCAGGGAGTCTTCATTTAATTGAAGACGACCTGGCCGCCGCTATTTAAGTAATTGGCACCCTGGCTTGGGGCGCCTATTACATAAGGCATTTTTTTAAATATATATATTAAAATAAAGAATTGGCGCCCTTATAGGCAGTCTTCAATTAATTGAAGACTTGCTGGCTGCCGCTATTGATGAATTGGCACCCTAGCTTGGGGCGCCAATTTCAATGGGTGATTTTCACCTAGTAGATACGTTTTGTGACTCAAAGCACTATTCATTTGGGAAAGTTTCTTTAAAATATAAATTACTAATATGAACAGGTAGTGTAAATCCTCGGGAGTCTAGAAACATGTTCAGGTATAATTGTTGGGTTTTGGTTTCACAGATATGAATTTTCTAATATTGTATCTTTAATTTCTCAAGAAATGGAATTGGCGCCCCTGTGAGTAGTCTTTATTTAGTTAAAGACTCTTCGAGGTGTCACCAATTTGATGAATAGGTGCAACTAATTGACGACACTACTGCGAGTCACCAATTGAGTTATTTTCCAAGTGAGTTATGCTTCGTATCAGAACGATAAGTTCTATGATACAAGTTACTATTCATTTTTCCAAAGTTTCTCCGAATCAGAATGCGAGGACATGGTCAGGTGGAGAAAAATCTCAGGGCCACAGAAGTATATTCAGGTAAAATTTTCGTGGTTCAGTTTAATAGTTATAGATTTTTGAATGCGTTGATTTACTAATTACTGGAAATTCTAGAAAATGGAATTGACGACATTGCACATGGTCTTCAATTAATTGACGACCATGTACCAAGTCTTCATTTTTGAAATTGGCGCCCTGGTCAGGGGCGCCATTTACAAGTGGGTTGTGCACTATTCATCAGGATAAAAGTGCTCCGAATCAGGAAGTAAGAGTACGTGCAGGTAAGGAAAAATGTCAGGATTCTAGAAACATGTTCATGTAAAACTTTCATGCTTTATTTTGATAGTTATGGATTTTTCAATTTGTTGAATTATCAATTACTGGAAATTATAGAAATGGAAATGACGACATTGTGAAGTGTCTTCATTTAATTGACAACCACTCGAGGGGTCTTCAATTTGGTAATTGGCGGCCTGGTCTAGGGCGCCATTTACCTGAGAGCTGGGACTCTCGGGTTTGTAAAACATGTAAGTATTTTGTGTACAGAGGTTCTATACTAAGGTTTAAAACATGGTTATTAATACTGTAAAACTAGTGTAACAAAATACGTTCAAAAACGCATGAAATCCTGATAACAGATTATGTTCCAACTCATAAAGATCATGGTAACAGATTGTGTAAAGAAATCATATATGATAGGGGTAACAGGCTATTAAAAATATGTATAACATGGTATATATATGGTCATTTTTAATCATGATAAAGCCAGGTAAGATATAGCATGGATGATGAGTTAGTCTAACTCTAAGCATGCATAAGTTAACCTATTTAGCTACTAGTTAGGCAAGGATTTGAGAACACCTACCTTTTGACGTGTGATTACGAGGTAATGATGACAGGATGAAGCCACACGTTCCCCGCCGCCGTAAGACTGCAACAGCAGGACGTAGATTTCATGTTTTCCAAGGAACGAAGGGAAATATTTCCTTCTGCAAGCAGCACTGAACGTGATACGCGCGACGGAGAGTGAGATAGAAGGGGGGGGATGAATAGATCACTCCCCAATTTGATAAACACAGCCAAAAATTCTTGGCTCTTCAAACTATAGAGACAACGGCCTTGTAAACAGACAACGAAGATTAACGAAGATGGTATGAGAAGGACTTATATCGAGAAGGCAACCACAAAGAGGCTAAGTCTCAAGAAGTTGGAGTGCAGCACATGAGAACAGCCAAACCACAAAAGAAGCAGTGAGTTTTTAGGTGGTTCGATTGCTATCTGCAATCTACATCCACCCCTTACTCAGTCGAGCAAGGCTTCCTTGCACTAGAGTCGCACACAGCAGACTCAGTCTGCAACAACCGCTGCCAAACAGCTTGTACCGAGGAACAACCTCCTCAATCTTCTGATCAATCAGAAGAGGAACACCGGAGAACGATCTCCCTTCCTCCGAACAGTGGAGGGTAACAATATGGAATGAAAATGATTAAACAAAAACTTGAAAACACAGCGATCGGCAAACGAGAGTATTCTGTAAAAACAAAGACAATGTAGCTTCCGTAGAAGCAGATCTTCCTATTCACGAGCACTTCTCCCTCTCAGAAATTTTTCTTTCTCTTCTGCTAGCTATCCTTTTCCTCCTTCTCTCTTTTCTGTTCTCGTTTCTTTTTCCTTTTTTTTTTCTTTTCTTCGTTATCCTCTTATGTTCTCCCCATTCACTTTTATAGAGCAACAGGGGACTGGCATGTGCCTTCCATTATTCCCGCTCAAAGGTCTTAGTCCACGTGGCAGAATCTCAGATCGCTTTTCTCCATGTGTCACGATCCTAGCATCTCCTCCATCCTGGGATCACGAGCCATTCTTATTCTTCTCGAAGGAGAAATACCTGACAGACAAACAGAAGAGTGCATTTCGAATACTGGAAAGAAGGGTGACCATGCACTTGGCATATGAATGCTAAACGCACGAACTGGGAGAGATGCACCGATAATATAAGACATGAAGCAAATGTTGCACCGGATGGGTAGACATAACATGCACTGAGTAGAGATATTCAAGTCAACCTTGAATTGACTTACTAATGTGATTGACCCCATATGCACAGACTTGGAACCAACAGGCACAAGACAAGACTTTGTACCGAGTCAAAATAAAGAATCAAGAATATGCTCGGATTCTTGCAATAACTGTGTAACACAGTAGATGCACCGAGTTGGATTTGTGAGAATTGCACCGAAAAAAAATACGTACGATCAAAACGAATGCAAGACAGAGCTTGCACCGAGTCTGAAGGGTGAGACACTCAAGGACGCACAAACAAGATATGCATGAATAATAATAATAAAAATGCTGCAATGGAATACAACGAATTGTATTGAGCCCTTTTATGTCTAGACACGTAATGCACCGAGATGGAAAGGATGGGCTTCAGTGTTTGTGAGTGAGCCAGAGACTTTCCCCCGAATTGATAAAGAGAAGCACAAGGCAATGCTTGCACCGAGACGTACTTACACTGGGATGAGGAGACAGGATCTAACAGTCCATATCAGACGACGATTGCACCGACTAGAGCTTGCACCGACCTCAAGAGGTGAGATGTAATGACATGAAATGCACGGACCTTAAGGTTATTACTCCAGACCCCCTTCTTTGAAACAAGTAAATGCACTGTGTAAAAGATTGATGTAAGGAGTAAAAAAAATAGATTGATTTATAGTGTGAGACATCATCAAAACCTTAGGGATGTAACAATCTCCCCCTTTTTGATGATGGCAACACTGTGAATCAAGCAATATCAAGGCATTAATACCATCAGTTAAAAACAGCTTAAAAGAAATAAAAATATCCAAAGCAAAAAATATCCAAAGCAAGCGCATGCAGACAAATCAAGCACAACTTCTGAACCTCAGCTTACCTCCAACACAACTACTCCCCAACAGCGTGAATGATCACTGGGATATTGCATGACCTCTCACTCCTCATAACCATAACCTCTCTTCCCAACAATTTCTTGCAGAAAATTCTCGGCTATTGCATGACAGTATTGTATGACCCAATGATGACCCAATGACCTCTCTCCACCTTTGACATCATCAAAAGAAAATGAGAGATGTAGGAAATTGCTGGAGACATGAGGAAGAAGTGTAGTGACTTCTTAGTGTAGAAAGACCCAACAGCATGTCTTAAGAGAATAAGTGAGGTGCTAAACTCAAGTGAAGATTCTTGAACTCTGGTAATCAATAGAGAATAGGTATGAGGGAAAAGTTTATCCACATACATGGTATATGATGTAGAGCAGGGTTGAACAAGCATAGCAAGATTTCTGATTAAAATAACTGTACTCTGTAGACAACAAGAGACAAAATCAGAGAAGGTGTTCTTATAGTATTGAGGACAAGCATTCCAGACCTTGCACAGAGATAAGGGATAGTTTAGAGTTTTGCAAAAGATCAATGAGTAGTTTGGTAATTCACACTTTTGACATTAGAGAGACACCTTGATCAAAGGCCAGAATCCCCAGTTACTCAGTGTGAGTACCTCATTACTTCTTCGTTTTGAAGAACAGAGTTAGTAACTGTGGCTTTTTGCATGGGGAAACACCTTGATCAGAGGCCAGAGTCCCCAGTTACTCACCACCATGTCACCATTGCTCTGTGATGATCAGAGACATTAAGGTCAATTTGCACAATTTTTTTTTTTAAATAGAACACCTCATGACATAGGAGTTACTTCACTTCATTGATGAAGCTCCCAGTTTCTCAGTGAATAGCCCATAGACCTTTGTTCATTTAGTTGATCCCTTGTGATGTGGAGAGAAAATGATTGAAAACAATACCAGAAGGACTGTTTCTTTGTGATGAATCTTGAGATCTAGATTTCAAGTTGTTCTGAGCAAATATCAAGACATGCAGGTTAGAGCCTGACCTGAAATCATGGATAATGTAGGAAGATATACTTTGACCACTTACTCCAAATCTCTGATGAACTACTAGAGGGAAGATTCTAGCAGGACTTTAGTAACACACACTTATGGATTTAAGATATGAATGAGATTCTACTGACTGAGAAAACTGCACTCATTCAATCATGAGAACCAGCAAAAACACTCATCTGGTCAGTCTTTTTGAGTCAATCGAACGCACTACTTATCCAGCTCCCCCTTAACTGAAGCACTCAAAGAAATTAATCAGTAGATACACGAAGCTCCCCCTCACAATAAGATCAGACTTTTCACACAGCATTTTACCAAGATAGATCAATTCAATATCAGGAGAAAAACAATTAAGATAATTTGTACAGGCCTAGTTCTCTCCTTAATGTGGTGAATTTGTCATTGTCTAGAGGCTTGGTGAAGATGTCAGCAATTTGATTAGCAGTGCCTACGTGAATCAGTTCAAAGTTGTTCTTAGAAACCTCATCTCTTATGAAATGATGCCTTATTTCTGTGTTTGGTGCGGGAGTGCAAAATAGGATTCTTGGCTAGGTTGATGGCACTGGTATTATCACAGTAAATTGGTGTGCACCCTAGGTCTACTTGATAGTCCTGAAGCTGGTGTTTAATCCAAATGACTTGTGTGCCACAACTTCCTGCAGCTACATATTTAGCCTCTGCAGTGGAAAGGGTCACAGAGTGTTGTTTCTTGGAGCCCCAAGATACTAAACACCCACCTAGAAATTCACAGTGACCACTAGTGCTCTTTCTATCTAGTTTACACTCGGCATAATCTGCATCTGTGTATGCAACTAAATCAAGTGTGCGTGATGCAGGAAACCATAAACCAAGGGTGTATGTAGTGGACAGATATCTGAAGATTCTTTTTACTGCAGCTAAATGCAATTTAGTGGGTCTAGATTGATACCTTGCACACATTCCTACACTGAATTGAATATCTGGTCTTGAAGCAGTTAAATAAAGTATAGAACCAATCATACCTCGATAGAGCTTGGCATCTACTTCTTTACCTGTCTCATCTCCATCCAAAGAGGTGTTGGTACCCATTGGTGTTGTAATGTGCTTCAGGTTGTTCATGCCAAACCTCTTGAGAATTTCCAATGTGTACTTGGTCTGATTGATGAAGCATCCATCCTCTAACTGTTGTACCTGTAAGCCAAGAAAATACTTTAATTCTCCTACCAAACTCATTTCAAATTCCGCAGACATCAATTTAGGAAATTCATTGCATAGTTCAGAGCTAGTTGACCCAAAAATAATGTCATCTACAAATACCTGAACTATGATGAGGTCTTTATTTGAGTTTTTCAAAAATAGAGTTTGATCTACTTTACCTCTATGGTAGCCCTTGTAATCAGAAATTCTGTCAATCTTTCATGCCATGCTCGCGGAGCCTGTTTTAGACCATACAAGGCTTTGTTCAACCTGAAAACTTGGTTAGATTGAGGAGAAAACTGAAAATCGGGGGGTTGTTCAACAAAAACTTCTTCCTTGATGATACCATTCAGAAAGGCACTCTTCACGTCCATTTGCTGGAGTTTAATGTTCTTGGAGCACGCAAATGCTAGCAATATTCTTATTGCTTCCATCCTAGCAACAGGTGCATAGGACTCATCGAAATCAACACCAAATTCTTGACAGTAGCCCTTGGCCACTAGTCTGGCTTTATTTCTAGAAATGATTCCATCTTCATTCATTTTATTCTTAAACTCCACTTAGTTCCTATGACATTAGTATTTTCTGGTCTTGGAACTAGCTCCCAGACATTATTTCTTTCAAATTGACCTAACTCCTCACACATGGAATTTGTCCATGACTGATCATTTAGGGCCTCTTCTACTGATTTGGGTTCAATTTGAGAGACCAGAGCAATTAGGTCCTGGTTATGAACATTCCTAAAGTGAGACCTAGTTCTGAGAGGTTCTTCAAGATTGCATAAGATATTATCTATCGGGTGATCCTTAAGATATCTAACATTTATTGAAGACTCACCTGTCTCAGCCGGCTCTCCCTGGTTGGGAGCATCTGATGACTCATTTGTTTGAAGCTCCTCTTCTTCCTTGTCTTCTAGGAATTCTCCATTGAGCTCGGAATCCCTGTCAGTGTTTTCAATGTTAGTAACACCTTTTGCTTCACCAAAAATAATATGTGGAGACTCCTCAACTTTCTGATCAGTTATATTAAAGACCCTATATGCTCTTGACACTCCAGAATATCCTAAGAATATTCCGGGATAGCTTTTAGCATCAAATTTATCTAGGTCTTTCTTGTTATTATTATGAATAAAGCATTTAGCTCCAAAAATGCTGAAATGAGTCAGATTTGGTTTCTTACCTTTCAATAGCTCATAGGGGGTTTTTCTGTGGATTGCTCTTACCATTGCCCTGTTAATTGTATAAGTTGTTGTATTGGCCGCCTCTGTCCAAAATTTCCTTGGTAATTGACTCTCAATCAGCATGATCTGGGCCATCTCTACAATGGTTCGATTCCTTCTTTCCACAATTCCATTCTGCTCTGGTGTCCTGGGAGAAGAAAACTTGTGTATTAGTCCCTCTCTTTCACAAAGTTCAGAAAACATGGAGTTCTCAAATTCACCTCCATGGTCAGATTGAATTGAGCAAATTCTATGTTTTCCTTCTTGTTTGACTTTATTAAAAAATTCTTTAAATTTTTGAAAAGCATCATTTTTGTTGGCTAAGAAAAAGATCCATGAAAATCTGGAGTGGTCATCAATGACCACATAACCAAATCTGCTTCCATTAAGACTCTGAGTTCTAGTAGGACCAAAAAGGTCCATATGAAGAAGTTCCATTGGTCTAGACGACAATGGCTCAGATCTTAGCTTGAAAGACATTCGGGTATGTTTGCCTAGAGCACAGGCATCACAGACTTTTGAAATAGAACTGAACTTGATTCTAGGCAAGCCTCTAACTAAATCATGCTTGACCAATTTATTTAAGGTAGAAAAACTAGCATGGCCTAACCGTCTATGCCACTCAAAAGCGTCACTTTCAGAATTGGCCGACAAGCATAGATTAGAATCAGACTCAACATCTAAGTCTACCATGTAGATATTATTGGTCCTGTTGGCTACAAATTTAATGCTATCAGAGTTTATTTCAAAAATTTTGCATGAACTATTGTCAAACACAACCCTGTGACCCTTATCACATAATTGACTTATGCTAATCAGATTGTGTTGAAGACCTTCCACAAGTAAAACTTTCTCAATGGAGTTAGTGGAAGACTTACCAACAGTGCCGACCCCAATGATCTTACCTCTGTTCTTTCCTCCAAATTTGACCAGACCCCCTACCTTCATTTCTAACTTGTTGAACTTGGATCGATCTCCTGTCATGTGCCTGGAGCAGCCACTGTCGAGATACCATTTGTTGTTCTCAGCTGCCAGGCACACCTACACAAGTAAAATCAAGCAAAGTAGTTCGGAACCCAAGATGAGTTGGGTCCAAAGACATCATTCAAATCTTTAAGCAGATGTTTAGGAATCCAGAATTGTCTCAACTTGGTTTTCTCTTGCACCTTAATTTCTGGTCTATTGAAGTTGTGAGTGGAGATATGTCCAGATGGTCTGGAGAAATGAAATATATTCCAGTTATTAGGTTTCTCATCCCTGGGGTATCTTCTGTGAGATTATTGATTAACAAATTTATGAGGATGAGTGTTGTTTCTTCAGTAACTCTTGTCAGGACCCATTCTTTTATAGTAGTTCCAACTTTTATTCTGATTCATTTCCTTGGTCCAGCTGCTACTTATGTTCTGGCAAATGGGCTTAGTGAAGTTCTTCACAAAATTCATTCCTATTTTGGATGATCGTCCAGCATTATTTGTTAAATTTTCTTTTGGACTTTGATCATTCTGGTTTCTATTTGAGCTGGATGGTGTGTCCAGCTTTTCTTTTCCCTTTTCTGGACAGAAGGTGGTAGTCTTAAACTGAAATGGTCTCTTGTTGGATGGGTCATAGCCTAAACCCTCCTTGTTGAAATTAACCCTTGTACCCAGTATAGAATCCAGATTCATTTTTCCTTGAACAAATTTTTCTAAAACTTTTTGTTTATCCTCCAACTCTCTCTGCATAAATTCACAATTTTTCAAGAGTTCAGAGTTGACTTTCTTAACAGCTTCATACTTCTCTGTGATCACATTTTTTTCATTCAGGCATTCTTCAAATTTAATCTTGAGTTGGTTGAGCTGTGTGTGAACTTCCTGGTTCTCAAGAGTTTGCTTTTCATTTTCCTTTTTCAGAGAAGTCATTTCTTCTAGTTCTTCTTTTAGTTTCTGATTTTCCTTACAGATTTGCGTTTGTTCTTCAACATTGGTATTGAACTTTCTCTTCAGAATCCTATGCTCTTTACTAAGTGAATTGAACTTATCTAACAGTTCTGCATAGGCATCTTCCCAGTCATCGATAGAGAAATTCTCAAAAATATTTGTTACCTCCTCTTCACTGTTAGCCATCAGGCAAAGTCCTTCTTCATCTTGCTCTGAGGAATTGTCTTCCGGATCCTCTTCTTCATCGCTCCAGGTGCAGACCATTGCCTGTGGCTTCTTCTTCTGCACTTTCGAGCTCTTCTTCTGAGGGTGGGAACTTTCTTCTGAAGATCAGGGCAGTCCCCTTTCATGTGTCCGGGTTTCCTACAATGAAAGAATGTGATTCTCTTATTACTCCTATCTTTGTCATTGCCGGAATCAAAGTTCTTACCAGAAGGGTATAACTTCTTTCTCCTAAAGGTCTTTCCCTTAGACCTTAATAATTTTCTGAATTGGCGAGTAAGCATTGCTTTCTCCTCTTGGTCGAGATCTGACAATCCATCAGACTCGCAACTACTCCTTTCGCTACAGCTACTTCCCTTGCTGCGGGACGCCCTGAGGGCAATATTCTTGTTCTTTCTGTCACTTCCCTCACCATTCCTTTTAAGGTTCATTTCATACATCATAAGGGATCCTATGAGTTCGGTGACTGTCGTAGTCGTCAGATCCCTTGACTCTTCTATCACAGTGGCTTTAGTATGCCATGGGGGGGTTAGAGATCTAAGTATCTTCCTGACTACGTCTCCCTCAGCCATCTGTTTTCCAAGCCCCTTAAGACTATTCGTGATCAGAGTCAATCTGGCATACATCTCAGTTATGGTTTCCTCTGGTTTCATTTTAAACATCTCATATTCAGAGGTTAGGAGATTTACCTTTGTTGCTCTCACTTGAGCTGTACCTTCGTAGATTAATTCCAGCTCGTCCCACATCTTCTTGGCCGTCTTAGATGCTGAGATGCGAGCATATTCGTCTGGGTGTACAGCACACTGGATGATGTTCAGGGCTATCTAGTTGAGCCATGATTGCTTGACTTGATCATCTGTCCACGCATCCTCGTTCGGTGGTAGCTCGTATGGCCCTGTAGTGATCACCCTCCACAACTTGTGGCTTTGCGCCCTGATGAATACCTCCATCCTGTTCTTCCAGAATAGATAATTGTTACCATCAAAGAACGGAGGACGAGTGATAGATTGTCCCTCAGCCATAAAGCTTTGAGGACCATTAGGGTTAGCCAGACCGTTGGCCCACATGGTGAAAACCTGCTCTGATACTAAATGATACACGCGGCGGAGAGTGAGATAGAAGGGGGGGATGAATAGATCACTCCCCAATTCGATAAACACAGCCACAAATTCTTGGCTCTTCAAACTATAGAGACAACGGCCTCGTAAACAGACAACGAAGATTAACGAAGATGGTATGAGAAGGACTTATATCGAGAAGGCAACCACAAAGAGGCTAAGTCTCAAGAAGTTGGAGTGCAACACATGAGAATGGCCAAACCACAAAAGAAATAGCGAGTTTTTAGGTGGTTCGATTGCTATCTGCAATCTACATCCACTCCTTACTCAGTCGAGTAAGGCTTCCTTGCACTAGAGTCGCACACAGCAGACTCAGTCTGCAACAATAGCTGCCAAACAGCTTGTACCATGGAACAGCCTCCTAAATCTTCTGATCAATCAGAAGAGGAACACCGGAGAACGATCTCCCTTCCTCCGAACAGTGGAGGGTAACAATATGGAATGAAAATGATTAAACAAAAACTTGAAAACACAGCGATCGGCAAACGAGAGTATTCTGTAAAAACAAAGACAATGTAGCTTCCGTAGAAGCAGATCTTCCTATTCACGAGCACTTCTCCCTCTCAGAAATTTTTCTTTCTCTTCTGCTAGCTCTCCTTCTCCTCCTTCTCTCTTTCTGTTCTCGTTCCTTTTTCTTTTTTTTTCTTTTCTTCGTTATCCTCTTCTGTTCTCCCCATTCGCTTTTATAGAGCAACAGGGGACTGGCGTGTGCCTTCCATTATTCCCGCTCAAAGGTCTTAGTCCACGTGGCAGAATCTCAGATCACTTTTCTCCATGTGTCACGATCCTGCCATCTCCTCCATCCTGGGATCACGAGCCATTCTTATTCTTCTCGAAGGAGAAATACCTGACAGACAAACAGAAGAGTGCATTTCGAATACTGGTAAGAAGGGTGACCATGCACTTGGCATATGAATGCTAAACGCACGAACTGGGAGAGATGCATCGATAATATAAGACATGAAGGAAATGTTGCACCAGATGGGTAGACATAACATGCACTGAGTAGAGATATTCAAGTCAACCTTGAATTGACTTACTAATGTGATTGACCCCATATGCACAGACTTGGAACCAACAGGCACAAGACAAGACTTTGTACCGAGTCAAAATAAAGAATCAAGGATATGCTCAGATTCTTGCAATAACTGTGTAACACAGTAGATGCACCGAGTTGGATTTGTGAGAATTGCACCGAAAAAAAATACGTACGATCAAAACGAATGCAAGACAGAGCTTGCACCGAGTCTAAAGGGTGAGACACTCAAGGACGCACAAACAAGATATGCATGAATAATAATAATAAAAATGCTGCAATGGAATACAACGAAGTGTACTGAGCCCTTTTATGTCTAGACACGTAATGCACCGAGATGGAAAGGACGGGCTTCAGTGTTTATGAGTGAGCCAGAGACTTGCCCTCGAATTGATAAAGAGAAGCACAAGGCAATGCTTGCACCGAGACGTACTTGCACTTAGATGAGGAGACAGGATCTAACGGTCCATATCAGACGGCGATTGCACCGACTAGAGCTTGCACCGACCTCAAGAGGTGAGATGCAATGACATGAAATGCACGGACCTTAAGGTTATTACTCCAGACCCCCTTCTTTGAAACAAGTAAATGCACTGTGTAAAAGATTGATGTAAGGAGTAAAAAAAAAACAGATTGATTTATAGTGTGAGACATCATCAAAACCTTAGGGATGTAACAGAACGATGGCAGTAGCCTCTGACAGTGCTACGGAGGGGATTAGTTATAGGGAATCGCAAAGTATTGGTTTATTGCTTTGCGGGTCCGACTAAGTAGACATGGTGTTTGCCAGCTAAATGGGGTTGTTCGTGTCTCAACCTTCTAGAAACATAGATTAAATGACGCCCTTGTAAGGGGTCGTTCATTAATCTAGGTGGTACTATTCATGTAAATGACGTCTCTGCATGAGGGCGTCTATTAATCTGGGTGTCATTATTCATGAGAATGATGCCCTTGCAAGAGGGCGTTAACTGTTAGACAAAACTATCAACTTCGCATGTTGGCATTCATGGTGTACATATATATATTAATACTATAATGGGATGGGGCCCTAAGGGAAATGGCGCCTCCATGCAAGGTCTTCAATTTGAAAATTGGTGCCCTAGTGAGGGGCACCAATTAACTTGGTGGACAAGGTGGAAACCCACTATGTACCACCCATGTGCATAATGTTGGATTACACATTTATATGCTAGTCCTCCTATGGTTTAGTTCTTTGAACAAAGCCTCCATATAGAATTCTTTTAAGAAGAGTAGATTACGTATGCATAAAGTGATGGGTTGTAATTTATATACTAGCCCCCTAAGATTTGGTTCTTTACATAAAGCCCTCATGATTCTTTTATGGCATAAAGTAAGGTTGACTTATATATTTATATTATAGTCCTCATGAGGTTAGGTTCTTTATGTAAGGCCTTCATGTATGATTTCTTTTAGGAAGAATTTTTAAATTACTCAATGGTTTTTATCGGGGGTGCCACACCCTCCCCCACTTAAAAAGAATTTGGTCCCCAAATTCAATTGTACTACGCGGGAATAGGAAGAGTGCGGAGTACTTACAATTAGAATAACTCCGGAAATATCCCCTTCATAGATTCTTCAGTTTCCCATGTAGCTTCTTGTTCTAAGCATCGATTCCATTGGATTTTCACCATATGGATCATCTTGTTCCTTAGAACTCGAACTTCTCGGTCGAGGATCTTCATTGGCCTCTGCTCGTAGGTAAGGTCCTTCTATACCACTAAATCATTGTGGTCAATGACATGGAAAGGATCGTGCACATATTTCTTCAGCATAAAAATATGAAACACGTTGTGCACTTCTGACAGTTGCGGAGGTAGGGTGATGCGATAAGCCACCTCACCTACTCTTTCCAACACTTCGAATGGACCAATAAACGTTGGTATTAGTTTACCTTTAACACCGAATCTTCTAATGCTTCGACCGGGAGATACCTTGAGGAAAACATGATCTCCGACTTAAAATTCCAGATCTCGCCTTCTGTTATCAGCATAAGATTTCAGCCTGGACTATGCTATCTTTAACCTTTCTCTAATGAGGTGTATCTTCTCAGTAGAATCTCGTATCATGTCTAGGCCTAGAATTTATTTTTCACTAACTTCATCCCAGCATATAGGAGATCCGCAACTCCTGCCATATAGTGCCTCAAAAGGTGCCATTTGTATACTAGCTTGATAGCTGTTGTTATATGCAAATTCGGCTAGTGGTAAGTGGTCATGCCAGCTCCCGCCAAAGTCTATAATGCATGCTCTCAACATATCTTCCACAACTTAATTTGTCCTTTCGGTCTGTCCATCTGTCTGGGGATGGAAAACAGTGATGTAGTTGAGTTTCATCCCCAGAGAGTGTTGTAGACTCTTCCAGAAATGAGAGGTGAAGCGCGGGTCTCGGTCAGATACGATCGAGACGGGAACTCCATGCAATCTAACCATCTCTTTAATATACAGGGCAGCAAGAATGTCGACTGACCATCAGCTTTTGATGGGTAAGAAATGGGCCGATTTAGTTAGCCGGTCGATAATTACCCAAATCCCATCATATCCGCCCCTAGACTTGGGCAAACCCATGATAAAGTCCATGCCAATGTCTTCTCACTTCCACTTGGGAATATCTAGCGGATGTAGCTTTCCGGTGGGTTTTTGATGTTCCACCTTCACTTGTTGGCATGTGAGGCAACGAGTTACAAAGTCTACTACCTCCCTTTTCATGTTAGGCCACCAGAAAGTTCTTTTTAAGTCTTGGTACATCTTAGTGGCTCCAGGGTGGATCGTGTACCTCGATCTATGAGCTTCTTCAAGAATCTTCTTCTTTAATTCAGGACAGTCGGGCACACATGTCCGTTCATGAAATAGCAGTCTGCCATCAGGTGCCAGCTTGAAATCAAGTCTCTTGTCCAGCTTGCTCTTTATCTCCACTAGTGAGGGATCTTCTTCTTGCAGCTTCGTAATTTCAGGTAGCAAATCTGGATGTAGACTCATATGAGATAGAATAATACACTTATTCTTCTCATCTGTACTAATATCAAGCTAAGAGAATTTCTCCAGCAGCTTCCATTCTTATATCATACAGTTGGCCAATATTGCTCTCGACTTTCGACTAAGGGCATCAGCTATAGAATTACCCTTACCGGGATGGTACTGTATAGTGAAGTCGAAATCCTTGAGATACTTGAGCCAACGCCTTTGCCGCATGTTCAGCTCCTTTTGGGAGAATAAGTACTTGAGGCTTTTATGATCGGAGTATATAATGAATTGTTCTCCATAGAGATAGTGTCTCCAGATCTTCAAGGCAAATACTACCGCGGCCAGTTCTAAGTCATGCACCAGGTAGTTCTCTTCATGTTTCTTGAGCTGTCGGGAAGAGTATGCAATGACTCTTCCGTTTTGCATCAATACACATCCGAGGCCAATACCAGAAGCATCGGTATATACCTCGTATTTTTCTCCTTCAATTGGTAATGATAAGACTGGAGCAGTGGTCAAGAGATCCTTTAAGGCTTGAAAACTCTTTTCACAGTCTTCATTCCACTCATAAGGTACTTCCTTACGGGTTAACCTGGTCAAAGGAACAGTAATCTTGGAGAAGTCCTTGATAAAACGACGGTAGTAACTAGCTAGACCCAAGAAGCTTCGAATTTCCGTTGCATTTGTGGGTCGTTCCCAGTTCTTCACGGCTTCGACCTTTGACGGGTGAAGAGCAATTCCATTCTTCGAAATAATATTACCTAAGAAGGATACTTCCTCGAGCCAGAATTCGCACTTGCTGAATTTGGCATATAGTTTGTTTTCCCTCAATATCTGCAGCACCTTCTCGAGATGTTCTTCATGGTCTTCCTTAGACTTTGAGTAAATCAAAATATCATCGATGAAGACCACAATAAATTGGTCTAAGTAAGGCCTGAATATGCTGTTCATTAACTGCATAAAAGCTGCAGGGGCATTTGTTAGTCTGAAAGGCATAATAGTAAATTTGTAATGCCCATACTTGCTTTGGAATGTAGTTTTATGAATGTCTTCTTCTTTGATCTTCAATTGGTGGTAACTCGAATGAAGATCAATCTTAGAGAAATATGAAGCTCCAGATAACTGATCGAACAGCTCGTAAATTCTCGGTAGCGGGTACTTGTTCTTGATTGTAAGGTGATGTAGCTGTCGATAATCGATGCATAGTCTCATCGATCCATCCTTCTTTTTGACGAACAGTACGGGTGCTCCCCCTGGGGAAGTACTCGACCTGATGAAACCCTTTTTCAATAACTCCATTAGCTGCTCTTTTAGTTCCTTCAGCTCAGCAGGGGACAATCGTGGATTTTCTCGATTGTGAATGACACTTCCCTTTTCGAGGGTAAGCCGGGCAATTCTTTTGGAAAGATGTCGAGAAAATCCCAAATTATACGGATGTCTTCAAGTCTAATCTCCTCGACTTCCGTGGCAGTCACGAATGCTATGAAAGCCATACATCCTTTATTCATAAGTTTACTAGCTTGGAGTGCTGATATAAGAAGTGATTTACTCCGAGGACTATTATGAACTAGCTCTGGAAAATCCACGAAATTTACCTTGCCATGCCGGCAATCTATAGTTGCTTGGTGTGTGGATAACTAGTCGGCACCTAGTATGACATCATAACCCTTCATATCTAGGCATATCAGGTCAGCAGGTAAATTGCTTCCCTTAATCATTGCTTCACAATTTGGATAGTGATAAGTGATATCAGACTCGTTCCTAAGAGGTGTAGATATGACCAAATCTAACATTTCATGTTTCTTAGAAAATGAAGCAACAAATTTCTTGGAAACGAACGAATGAGTTGCTCCGGTACCAAATAAAACTTGAGCAGTTTTAGAACAAATAGTGAGAGTACCTTCCACAATTCCACCTTCTGTGGGTTTCATCTCTCGGAGAGCTTGCAAATGGCCTTGTCTGTTTACCAGATGCTTCTCATCTTTGGTGTCTTGCTCCTTCATCAGTGGGTAGTCTGGGATTCGATGCTCTCGGCTCCCACATCGAAGACAAGCTCCTAACTTCCTCCAGCATTCCTCGATCTTATGACTAGCTTTATCACAATATTTGCAAATCTCCTTAGAGGGTGTGGCGGTGGAGAATGGCATGTCATTCTTATGGAATTTCTTCACCTTGGAGGGCTCCCCTCCCATGAAGAACCTTTTCTTGTTGAATGATTGTTTGAATTTTTTCGGGCTTGTGACGGGTTCCTTCTTGTCTCTTCCTCGGATTCTCTCGGATAATTTAGTGGTGTCTTCTAACAATTAGGCACGCTGAACTATCTCCGAATAGACTTGGATGTCCATCGGTGCAAGTTTTGTAATATAGTGGGGCGAAGCCCGTTGAGGAACCTTCTCGCCTTCATCTTTTCTGTACATACCAAATGGGGTGCATACTTTGACAATCTTGAGAACTGGGCTTCATACTCGGCCACTTTCAAGCCCCGTTGTTTTAGAACTGCGAATTCCGCGGCCTTCTTCTCCTGGATATGGTCGGAGAAGTACTTGTTGTTGAAACGCTCCATGAATTCATCCCATGTGACATGGCCGTCTAGCAGTGTTGCTTCTATGGATTCCCACCAGCATCGAGCATCCCGCTCCAGTTGGAATACGGCCAGTAAAACTTTCTCCTCATCCGCGCATTGCATCACACGGAAGATTCGTTCCATCTTCTTTAGCCAATTCTCGGCATCCTCGGGCGTGAACCTCGGCGAGTTCATGTTACGGAAACTCCTGTAGAGATCACCCGCTCCACGGTTAGCTCCACCTTGGGCCACTTGCTGTAGTGCATGTGTAAGGCCCTGCACGGTGCGCTGCATCTCGCGCCATTGTGCTCTTTCAGCAGCCATGATCCTACAAAAGAGTTTAAGTATGGTAAAGATCAGGTATACTTATAAGGTCAAAAGTCATTATAGAACTTAACCCATGGCTCTATCCATCTCACCGGGTAAGATATATCTATCCTTGGACTCAGGTTTTTCCTAGATTTCAATCATGACCGCAAATTTTCCTAACCTCTTATTTCTTCTAGTTTCCTAGGTTTGAAAACCTAGGCTCTGATACCACGAAGATTATCATGTCTCGAGTGCGGAAGATACTCGGATGCGTGACGCGTCTATATAGATCGTGTCATTAGAGCGATAAAATTTTGACATACATAATTACGTAGTGCGCATAATATTAATAAAATTTAATAATTACAATAGTCCAAGTGATGATTATTTGACTAACCAAAGGAATTAAAAGATAGTCCATGACAATTCCAAATTTAAAATCCAACACTAGGCTACATGCCTTAACATGGGTTGGACAACTAAACTGACATACTGGAATACAAAGTAGGACTCAAATAAAATTCAAAGACGTGACTAGCTAATGCTAGGTGATTGGCATTCTAGCACTCTTCACTCGGTCTCAATCCCATTCTTGTTGCTATCCGAATCACCTGAAAATATTAGGGAGCAACTAGATGAGCGAATCACTCAGTAGGAATTACATCTCAAATTCGAGCAATCTTTACGTGATTTACAAATTACATGTATTATCAGTATGGCTATTCATGATGTACGTATAAACAAATCCGGTATACAGGTAAATTTAGGCATGATGAATAGTAAGAGATCAAGAACTGTATAAAGAGAGTATATCAAGACTTCAAGTATTTGACAAGCAGTATTTCTAGAATTTATAGATGTAAATGCCACTTCGGGGCAAGTAGGGATTCATGTACGATTATGAACTCAAGTGCAAGAAAGAACTCATGTACAAGTATATCTCAGGTACGAGCAAGTAAAAATTCAATTCAAGCAAGTAATGTCATGTACGTATCAGTAGAATTAGCTATTTCAATCAATCAACTATTTTACCCTTTCTCGGGCCACAAGTCAAGTATTACCCGTTCCGAGCCACAAGTCAAGTATTGCCCGTTCCGGGCCACGCAAGTCAAGTCAAGTAAGTAAAGAGAGAGTAGGGGTGGAGTGTCTCAAGTCAAGCAAGTACTCCGGTGTAATGCCAAACATTGTGGTCAATAAACTCCCATGGGCACAAGTACCTTCGGGTGCTCCTCCCAGGACCAGACCGGGCCCTATATGCACAGCATTTTATGTATTACCTTTGACATCCACTCTCATTTATAACCAATATGGAATTTCAAGAATTAAGAAACGTAGTATTACAGACGAGATTAACTAGTCATTTGGTTATGAAGGACTAGAGAGGTGGCCCCTACAGACTCAAGAGGTGGCTCCCATCGTGTAGCACTTTGCGCCGTACAGTCTCAAGAGGTGGCTCCCACAACGTAGCACTTTGCCCAGCATGGCACTTAGCTCCAGCACTCCCAAATGGTAGTTTAAGAGATTCAAGGTTTGACCATGTAGGATATACACAAGTAGATTTTTCATGGAATGGAATTCAGAACTCATAATATGTAGGAATATAGATTAGGGTTGTGTTTGCACAAATCACGAGACAGATCAAGATCAGAAGCTGTAATTACTGAATTGGCACTAGGGGGTTTGCCAATCTTTCAAATTTTCAATTTTTAGAATTATATATATATATATATATATATATATATATATATATATATATATAATTGGCGCATGCCCAGGGAGTCTTCATTTAATTGAAGATGACCTGACCGCCGCTATTTAAGTAATTGGCGCCCTGGCTTGGGGCGCCAATTACATAAGGCATTTTTTTAAATATATATATATATAAATAAAGAATTGCCGCCCTTACAGGCAGTCTTCATTTAATTGAAGACTTGCTAGCTGCTGCTATTTGATGAATTGGCGCCCTGGGTTGGGGCGCCAATTTCAATGGGTGATTTTCACCCAAAAGATACGTTTTGTGACTCAAAACACTATTCATTTCGGAAAAGTTTCTCAAAAATATAAAATACTGATATGAATAGGTAGTGTAAATCCTCGGGAGTCCAGAAACATGTTCAGGTATAATTGTTGGGTTTTGGTTTCATAGATATGAATTTTCTAATGTTGTATCTTTAATTTCTCAAGAAATGGAATTGGCGCCCCTGTGAGTAGTCTTCATTTAATTGAAGACTCTTCGGGGTGTCACCAATTTGATGAACAGGTGCAACTAATTGACGACACTACTGCGAGTCACCAATTGAGTTATTTTCCAAGTGAGTTATGCTTCGTATCAGAACGGTAAGTTCTGTGATACAAGTTACTATTTATTTTTCCAAAGTTTCTCCGAATCAGAATGCGAGGACATGGTCAGGTGGAGAAAAATCTCAGGGTCACAGAAGTATATTCAGGCAAAATTTTCGTGGTTCAGTTTAATAGTTATAGATTTTTGAATGCGTTGATTTACTAATTACTGGAAATTCCAGAAAATGGAATTGACGACATTGCACATGGTCTTCAATTAATTGACGACTATGTACCAAGTCTTCATTTTTGAAATTGGTGCCCTGGTCAGGGGTGCCATTTACAGGTGGGTTGTGCACTATTCATCAGGATAAAAGTGCTCCGAATCAGGAAGTAAGAGTACGTGTAGATAGGATAAAATGTCAGGCATCCAGAAACGTGTTCATGTAAAACTTTCATGCTTTAGTTTGATAGTTATGGATTTTTGAATGTGTTGAATTATCAATTACTGAAAATTGCGGAAATTGAAATGACGACACTATGAAGTGTCTTCATTTAATTGACGACCACTCGAGGGGTCTTCAATTTGGTAATTGGCGGCCTGGTCTGGGGCGCCATTTACCTGAGAGCTGGGACTCTCAGGTTTGTAAAACATGTAAGTATTTTGTGTACAGAGGTTCTATACTAAGGTTTAAAACATGGTTATTAATACTGTAAAACTAGTGTAATAAAATACGTTCAAAAACGCATGAAATCCTGATAACAGATTATGTTCCAACTCATAAAGATCATGGTAACAGATTGTGTAAAGAAATCATATATGATAGGTGTAACAGGCTATTAAAATATGTATAACATGGTATATATATGGTCATTTTTAATCATGATAAAGCCAGGTAAGATATAGCATGGATGATGAGTTAGTCTAACTCTAAGCATGCATAAGTTAATCTATTTAGCTACTAGTTAGGCAAGGATTTAAGAACACCTACCTTTTGACGTGTGATTACGAGGTAAAGATGATAGGATGAAGCCATACGTTCCCCGCCGCCATAAGACTCCAGCAGCAGGACGTAGACTTCACGTTTTCTGAGGAACGAAGGGAAATATTCCCTTCTGCAAGCAGCACTAAACGATGGCAGTAGCCTCTGACAGTGCTACGGAGGGGATTAGTTATAAGGAATCGCAAAGCGTTGGTTTATTGCTTTGCGGGTCCGACTGAGTAGACATGGTGTTTGCCAGCTAAATGGGGTTGTTCGTGTCTTAACCTTTTAGAAACATAGATCCCTTATAAGGGGTCGTTCATTAATCTAGGTGGTACTATTCATGTAAATGACATCTCTGCATGAGGGCGTCTATTAATCTGGGTGTCATTATTCATGAGAATGACGCCCTTGCAAGAGGGCGTTAACTGTTAGACAAAACTGTCAACTTCACGTGTTGGCATTCATGGTGTACATATATATATTAATACTATAATGGGATGGGGCCCTAAGGGAAATGGCGCCTCCATGCTAGGTCTTAAATTTGGAAATTGGCGCCCTAGTGAGGGGTGCCAATTCACTTGGTGGACAAGGTGGAAACCCACTACGTACCACCCATGTGCATAAAGTTGGATTACATATTTATATGCTAGTCCTCCTATGGTTTAGTTCTTTGAACAAAGCCTCCATATAGAATTCTTTTAAGAAGAGTAGATTACGTATGCATAAAGTGATGGGATGTACTTTATATACTAGCCCCCTAAGATTTGGTTCTTTACATAAAGCCCTCATGATTCATTTATGGCATAAAGTAAGGTTGGCTTGTATATTTATATTATAGTCCTCATGAGGTTGGGTTCTTTATGTAAGGCCTTCATATATGATTTCTTTTAGGAAGAAGTTTTAAATTACTCAATGGTTTTTATCGGGGGTGCTACATGGAGGGAGAGGGGAATAAGAAAAGGAATAAACATAAAATAAAATGGAAAGACTTTGTGGGGGATACGTGCATGTGTGATGGTGGGTGTGAGAGTGAGGGTTAGAGAGAGAGAGAGAGGGTGACGCCGGCGGTGAGTGCAACGTGTGTGTGACTGGTGTGGGTGTGCAGGCAGGGTGTGTGTATGTGAAGAGGGAAGGTAGAGAGAGGAGAGAGAGATCATGAGGAAGGGAGAGGGAGCAATTGGCGATGCTGTAGTGTGTGAGAGTGGTGTGGGTGTGCATGCAGGGTGTGTGTATGTGAAGGGGGAAGGTAGAGAGAGATCGTGAGGAAGGGAGAGAGAGGAATTGGCGATACTACAGTGTGTGAGAGTGGTGCTGGCGTGTGTGCGTGTAAGTGAGAGAAGCGGGTGCAGAGAGAGAATAGAGAAGGGGGGACGTGAGCGACGGTGTGTAGTGAGAAGGAAGGTGGCCCGCGGTGCGGTGTATGTTGTTAGTGTAGTGGGTAGTGTGTAAGTGCGTGTAGTGAAGAGAGGGAGTGGGAGAGAGGGACGTGTGTGCAGTGAGGAGAGAGAGAGGGCGACGGTGAGGGTGCAGTCGATCAGACGAGGAGCAATAAGGTGCGTAGAAGAGGCGACAGCGGTGCTTGTGCAGGTGAGAGAGAAGAGTGTGTGCAGAGGAAGAGTGGGAGGGGGAGAGAAGAGAGGGAAGTCCGGTGAGGTCATGGTGTGTATGGGAGAGAGACGTCTGGTGCCCCTGTTCCAAACAGGGGCACTGGAACGCGTGGGATTGAGGAAGAGAGGAAGGACAGAGAGTTGGAGGGAGAGGGAGGGATCGAAGGTGAGTACAGGGGGAGAAGAAAGCTAGAGGGGATGAGACCAGCCAAGGGGGGGGGGGGGAGAGAAGAATTGCCCAGAGAAGGGGGGAGCTCCAGTTTTATAAGAGCCCGGGGACGGTGCCTGCGCTGCGCCACGTTCGCTCAGAGGGACCTGCTTGTCCTACATGCCATCATGCCACATGCGTCTAGAGCTACCCCTGCTCGCGATCATGCCACCTGCGGCCGGTGCCTGGAGCTACTCCTACTCCGACTACTGCATCTGCCGTCGGGAGCGAGGGAGAGACCTGATGGCTGCCACGGCTACTATTGTGGTCAACTTGCGAGCATTGTTCTACTCGCCTTGCCATCCACTCATTACTGCTACATGCTCGAGATCACTGCTTGCCTGATGAGGAGATGCGGCCGTCGGTTTCCTCGCACGCAAAGCCAAGACCTGCCACTGCTCAACTCAGCTACCGTGCTTGTGGAGGAGAGGCCTAGAACCCATCACCTGTAAGCCAATGGGATACTGCCATGCTGCTGCCGTGCCCAGCTGGTGCTTTCGTCGAATCCCCATGTCTACACTGCTTGCTGCTCATCGGGGAGGGAGAGGCCTGCACACCAATGGCCGGCCGCCATGCTGCTGCCGTGCTTAGTTGAGCAAACCTCGTGCTCCGTCATCTTGCTGCTGTACATGCATGAGTGGGTGAGGGCACTGTTCACTAGTTGAATAAAATCATGAGAAAAATTATACAAAAGGCCTTCAAGGTTTAGTAATGTGTTCATGTCCACCCTTATTTGATCATACAACGTGACTTGCGTAGAGAGTAAAGTTTCTTATGATTAAAATTAATTATGCAATTTCATTAATAATATAAAAAAGCTCATTTTTTGTGAGATTGAGATTATCAAATAAAATTATATAATTAACTTGATCAAAGTCCAAAAAATAGCACGTGTGATGTGAATTAAAATAGACGATTACACATTTATCACACCCCTCAACTTACTCATTGCTAGTTCCTTAGCAATGCAAACAAGTTTAAAATTAGGGACCAACAAGAGTTTAAAAGATTTCATGTGTCAAGTCTAGATCCTCCTTCACAGAATCAACTACGGATTAAGACTTTGGAATTGTTAAAGCGTACTGGCCATAGGGTTAGAACATGATGCTCAGAATTCTATTAGAATACTCCCAAGGTCTCATAGCACTTGTGATTGTGAAATTTAAATCCATAGTTTAAACAATTGCATCCTTCATATTGCCATCTTAGCTAGGTTCCTTTCAACTCTACCTCCCATATCAGAGCTTTAATCATAATAGCCTTCATTTTTTTTTCAACACATGGTGCTGCACAACCCTTCACTGTTTGACGTGAATCTTAACTCTTGCCTTAGGAGAAGCAGGCCCGGTTACTAAGATCATAGGCATTTTTCATATTTTTTTTTATTCAACACATGGTGTTGCACGACCCTTCACTGTTTGACGCGAATCTCAACTCTTGCCTTAGGAGAAGCAGGCCCGGTTATTAAGATCAAGGGCATTTTTCATATTTTTTTTTAAGCTCTAACTCTTCACTAGGGAGGGCAGACTATCCGATACCATACCAAATGACAGAATGCTTGTCCTTCCTGTTTTAGTAGTGTGCAAGTGATTTTTTTTTGAATGCTAAAAGGCCTTAGGAGATTCTAAATTAGATGCCATGACTAGACACAAAAAATCATTCCATCATCCATCTCCACAGTCTTTTCCATTCCATAGTCTCTTTTATGAAAGCATGAATCATGAAAACTCAGTTGGGGCTTTTTTTTTTACAAAATGAGGCAGCAATTTGCGTGATATTTTTACAAGGCAGTAGGTTGCATGAGATTTTTACAATGATTACCCTTACCCCCCATCTTAAATGACATCGTCTCTGATGACATGAACAATATAAGAATAGGATAATGTGCACATGAATGTTTGGGAAGGAAAGGTACAACCTAGGGCGCGCAGACGTGGCTATTTAACAGGAGGCTTTGCGAAAGACTTCATCGTGCTCCTGCATACACAAATGAAAATAACTAATAGATTATTGAAGGCGAAATGGTTGGGTTGCCTCCCAACAAGCGCTAAGTTTAACGTCTTCAGCCAGACAACCTTCTTGCATTTATCATGGGTCACTTAGTGGGATTGATTCATTTGATGGAAGTTGTGTGTTCTCCAAGTAGGGTTTAAGACGCTGACCATTGACAGTAAAAATTTGACCATTTTTAGGATCTAAGGTTTTGACAGCACCATGATCAAAGACTTTGAGTATAACAAATGGTCCATCCCATCTAGATTTCAATTTTCCCGGGAATAAGCGCAGCCTTGAATTAAAGAGCCAAACTTTTTGATCGGGTTGAAAGGATTTTCTCACAATGTGTTTATCATGGAAAGCTTTGGACTTGGCTTTATAAATCTTAGCGTTTTCATAGGCTTCATTTCTCAATTCCTCCAACTCACTTAATTGTAGGGCCCTATGAGACCCGGCTTGGGCCAAGTCAAAATTGAATTGCTTAATAGCCCAATAGGCCCTATGCTCCAGCTCAACTGGTAGATGTCAAGCTTTTCCAAAGATTAACCTATATGGAGACATGCCAATGGGGGTCTTGTAAGCTGTCCGATAGGCCCAAAGAGCATCATCCAATCTTTTAGACCAATCTTTCCTATCGGGCATAACGGATTTTTGCAAGATGTTTTTAACCTCCCGATTGGATATTTCCACTTGGCCAATTGTTTGGGGGTGGTAGGGGGTGACAATCTTGTGAGTGATCTCATATTTCTCGAAAAGATCTCGGAATTGTGTATGAGTGAAATGAGAACCCCCATCGCTAATGATGGCCCTAGGACACCCAAACCTGGAAAATATATTCTTTCGGACGAACTTCATGACAACCTTGTGATCATTAATCTGGGTGGCGATGGCTTCAATCTACTTAGATACATAGTCAACCGCCACAAGAATGTACACATGTCCGAATGATGGCGGAAAGTGCCTCATAAAGTCATATCCCCAAACATTAAAAATTTTGACCACTAGAATGGGATTAAGTGGCATCATATCGCGTTTGCTCATATTTCCTATGGCTTGACACTTAAGACAAGTCTTGCTAAATTTATAGGCATCTTTGAAGAGAGTGGGCTAGAAGAACCCACTTTGTAACACTTTGGCAGCCATTTTCTTTCCCGCGAAGTGCCCCCTACAAGCTAGAGTGTGACAAAAGTTCAGGACACTTTGTTGTTCCTCCTCGGGGACACACCTCCGAATTATTTGATCCGGATCCACATGGAACAATTCAGGGTCTTCCCAGAAATAGTGTTTGATTTTGGCCAAGAAATGTTCTTTTTCATGTTTAGATCACCCCTTAGGAATTTGTCCCACAGCTAAATAGTTGACAATATCAGCAAACCATGAGAGTTGGCTATGAGTGATGGGTAAGAGGTGTTCATCACGAAATGAATCTTGCAAAGGAGCATTATCAGTGGTGAGAATCTGAGAAAGGTGGTCAGCCACTTTATTTTCAGAACCCTTTTTGTCTCAAATTTCAAGATCAAATTCTTGGAGTAAGAGGATCCACCTAATGAGTCTAGGTTTGGCATCCTTCTTAGAGAACAAATATTTGAGAGTTGAGTGATCAGAATACACAATGACTTTTACCCCTAAAAGATATGATCAAAATTTTTCAAGGGCGAAGACAACAGCTAACAGTTCCTTTTCCGTGGTGGTGTAGTTAAGTTGAGCATCAACGAGGGTGCAACTCGCATAATAAATCACCAACGGACACTTGTCAATCCTTTGGCTTAGAACTACCCCTACAGCATAGTCGGAGGCATCACACATGATTTCAAAGGCCAGAGACCAATTAGGAGGTTGGAGAATGGGTGCTTTGGTCAAGGCCTCTTTAAGAATATTTAAAGCCTCAAGGTAGGCAGGATCTAAATGGAATGTAATATCTTTGGCCAATAGAAGAGTTAACGGGCGGGCAATCTTGGAGAAGTTACTTATGAACCAGCGGTAAAAGCCGGCATGGCCAAGGAATGAATGGATTTGCCTCATAGAGGTTGGAGGAGGGAGATTATAAATGAGGTCAATTTTATCCTTATCAACCTCTATATCCCGTTTGGACACAATGTGGCCCAAAACTATGCCCTCTTGAACCATGAAGTGGCTCTTCTCCCAACTAAGAACAAGGTTAGTTTCAATACATCTCGCAAGCACTTTCTTCAAATTTTCCAAGCAATTTTCAAATGATTCCCCTGTTGTGTTATGTTTTTGATGATAGCCAAACTGATTGTTATGTTTCTGATGATAGCTAAACTTAATGATTGAATGATTGCATTGTTCCTGATGACTGTATGCATAAATGAGCTTTTGAGGGTCTTGGCCCTTGGTTGAGAATCTTGTTTCTACAAGAATGAACATGCCCATTATAATTCATGATGTATTAACCTTGACTATTTTGACTTGTAGGATCATCTCATGGCAGTCGCCTGGTAAACCAAACGTGTGGATAAGCACCTTGCTCTTCTACAATCCAAACCAGGTCGTATATGTCATGTACTGTCAAGAACCATTGGTAAGGCTCTTACCCTGTTATACACTCCTTGATACACCTAATCCATGACATTTAAGGTGCACGATGGTTGCATGGCTTGGTTTTATGTGAATGCATAGTTTCTCATTCCAATCCTTAAGTGTGTGAACATAGTAGCATATATCTTGATGGGTTGAGAATGTAATTCATGAACCTTAAACATGAAATCCTTTAGCTTGAATGTGGCCTGCAAATGAAGGTTCTATAAGTCTTTTGCATTGTTCATAAATGCATTTCATGCATAATCTTCAAGAGTGAGCATTGAACTTGTTTAAGAACATTTCATGTAATGACAAGTGCTCAATTGCTTTGAACTTTCCAAATGTATAAACTAAGTTAAACAAAACCCAAAATGTATGGAATTGATGAGGACATGAAGCTCTTGACTTATGGATATGTTTCATTGAGCTAACACTTCATTTTTACATGTTTGGGTCATTTCGGTCGACCAACGGACCTTGGCCGATCGACCAGAATTGACAGAACCGAAAAGGTGGAACTCTACAGAAGTTCAGTCGACCGTAGGCCAGTGGTCAGTCGACCAGTTGCATTTCGGTCGACTGCCGCCATAGGGTCGGTCGACCAGTTTTGACAGAATGCAACCAATGCTCTGTCTGTAGATTTTCGATCGACCGGCCCAGGCGTTCCGGTCGACCGACAGCCCCGAGGCCCATTTTGTTGACTTTTGATTTCAAGCTCATGGAGAGGAATCTTCACCCATTTCTTTAATCCCATTGCCCTCAATCAAGGAGGGATTTGTGGATCTGGTCTGGGGCTTGTCCATGAACCATTCAAGGGTTATAAATAAACTCTTTGAGATCAAAACCCTAATGCTTCAAGTAGAGATTAAGGGGAGGCTGTCCAAGAAGGAGGGAGAAGAGTACTATAGCTCCGTGAACAGTACTTCATGCAGTAAGATCTTCATCCATCTCCAAGGTGTTTCAAGCCAAATCTGAAGCTAGCAACCTCCAATGAAGTGAAGAAGCAAGCAAGCATTCAAGGAAGATCAAGGGGAGGCTGTCCAAGGAGGAAGAAGCGAAGAAGCAAGTAAGCAAGCAAGAGATCAAGGGAAGACTGCCAAAGGGTGAAAGAACAAGGTTTTCACAACCCATCCAAAGCCATTCAAGTGAAGCAGGAAGCATCATTCAAGGATCTACATCATACATTCAGGGGGAGACCAAATCAGGAGATTTCTAATCTCTGTCTTATTCATCTTGGTGTTTTGAGCTTCAAGTCAGTTTTGTTGTAATCTGGAAACATTCATGTGTGTGTGTGGATCGTTTTGGATGCATGGTCATGTGTAGTTGTCTTGTCTGATTCGTGTGTGTGCGTGGATCTTCTTAGATCTACATGTGTGTGTGTGTGGATCTATTTAGATCTGATCATTTTAGTGTGTGGAGTGCTGCATCTGTCGCAGCATGTGTATGTATTGTTGATCCGGCTGTTGGATCATGTTGGAGACCTCGTCTCCGTGTGTGTGTGTGTGTGTGTGTGTGTGTGTGTGTGTGTGTGTGTGTGTGTGTGTGTGTGTGTGTGTGTGTGTGTGTGTGTGTGTGTGTGTGTGTGTGTGTGTGTGTGTGTGTGTGCAGGCGTCGTCCTGCGTGTGTGTTTGGAGCGTCGTCTCCGTTTGGGGATTTATACTCGAGTGAAGCCTCACCGAGTTTGGTGAGGGGTGGATGTAGGATTGCCACCGTTGCATCCGAACCATCTTAAAATCGCTGTGCATTGTGGCTTGGATTGTGTAGTGTGATTCATTTCTCCTACCTCCATTCTGTGTGAACGTTAGTATATATTGTATTCTAACTTGTGGTTAAATAGATTTCAACTTCCTAGTTAGTGTTTTATCACATATTTTAAAAAGGCCAAAGTTTTCTTAAAATTGGTAAACACCCAATTCACCCCCCTCTTGGGTGTCATTGATCGCAGGACTTCAATTGGTATCAGAGCTAAGGCTCAATTCTTTATAGATCTAACGATCTAGAGAGATCCAGATCAATGACTACCAATATGTACACCTTGAATTCTCCACCGGTGTTTGATGGTTCCAAATTTGATTTGTGGTTAAGAAGAATGTGCAGTCTTGTCAACTCATATGATCCAAAGCTATGGAAGCTTATTTCACATGGTCCTTATGAGTTGCCTAAAGATAAACCTATCTGGACCGCAGATTATAAGTTTAAACATGATCAAAATTGTTTGGTTTTAAAGTTGCTTACTGCCGCAATTGATTCTAATCACTTTCCCTTTGTCTCTCATTACAGATCCGCGAAGGAAATATTGGATGGATTAGCAGACTTCAAGGAAGAGCATGAAAACCAATGCCTTGTCGCAAGCACGAGTGATCAAGGGAGTTATCAGCAAACTGAATCACCCTCAGAGGTAAATCTAGACTTTGAAAGTATATCCCTTGATGATCTATTGCTTGCATATGATGGGCTTGAAAATAAATACAAGAAGATAAAATCTGAAAATAAAAAATTGAAAAAGAAATCTGAACATGCATTTCATTCGTTGTCAATTACATATCCTTGTGCATGTCGAGTGTCACATGGCATACTGTTAAGAGTTGTTTGTATACCTCCAATTAACCTTCACCACGTACATTGAGTTTGCCATATGTTTTCACATCATGTCATGCCAATGTAATTGCAACTCTCTCGCCTTTATAACATCCATGTTTTGTCTTCATCATATCCACGACTGCACATGGCATTTGGATGTTACTAAACATCTTGCATTCATACACACACAAAGGGAGAGCAACCACATTCGTCATATGGACTTAGTGTCAGGTTCACACCTGAGTCATGCATCAAGTCTGGAGCTTCTTTAGGGGATGTTTGGTTGTTAAGGGAATTTTTCATATCATTGTTAATAAATCTGAATCGAAATTGACAAATCAAATCTTTTTATCTTTGGATGCAGATTATACTCCCAAAATCTAAATGATGATGGGCTAGTCATGGCCAAGCTTGAGTCAATAAAAGGAATACCTTGCAATGATGAAAAATGATGTGTACTTTCTCAATTGTCACCAGGACATGGGATACCAGAACTTGAACAACCTCCAGGATCAACTTAAGAACAAACTGGTGAAAGTCTTGTACGTGCTGAAGCAAGTACCCAAGGCATGGTATGAAAGGCTTACACCTTTTTGATTGAGAATGGATTCAATAGGTAAGGTTCACCAAATAACTTTCACGAGAAAAACAGGTAAGGATATTCTAGTGGTTCAAGTATATATGTGGATGATATCATTTTTGGAGCTACTAATAATGCCTTTTGTGAATAATTTGCAGGGATTATGTAAGGAAACTTCAATGAGCATAATGGATGAACTGATTTGTACTTTCCTTGGGTTGCAGGTGGAAAGCTTGGAAGATAATGGATGCTCAAGACACAAGTATTGAAAATAAACTTCTGAGCTCTATTTGAAAAACTCCAAATTGTTTTAACCAAATCTCCATTAATAAATAAAAAAAATTGATTTTGTTATTAGAAGGCATGTCCATTTTCATGCATATACATTGTTGATGAACCTTGACATTTGCATGTGGGAGACTATGGAATGCACCTCTCAAATGGTCTGTTGCACTCAGGTATTCAATTCTAAAAACTTGACAAATTGGTTGAATCTAGTTTGATGTGATGAATTTGTCAAATTGGTTGAACCAAACTGAAGATCTTGAAAAATGTGTATGAAGTGATTGGCTACTTCTCAATTTGAATTGCATGATCATACCTGAATTGAACTGGATATCTGGTATATCAAATGGCATTTGTGGAAGAGTGGATTATGTCCACTTGGAAGCATTCCCTATGCGTTGAGCTGGGCCTTCGGACTAAAATCTATATCTCGTACCAGATCTTGAAGATTCTGATCGGCTTGTGATTTGTTGATTTGTGAATGAATTCTTGAGCTGAGCTATTTAAATTGAAAATATATATTTGATCAAATGATACAAAAAATTGGCTTGTGGATGATTTTTCATTTCAAAACATGTGAAAGACCTTTGAAAATCTATTTTTTGAATAATTTTTGAAAACTGGGTTGCATTGCTTAATTTTGATCATTTAAGCACCCTTCTTCATAAAGGTCATGTCATGAAAATATTTGTTGACTCATTAATAGACTGTGAATGCTCTAATGTGGAATTTATCTCATGGTTTGAAAAATAAGCTCCTGCATCTTGCACTTACACATTGCATTGCATTCTTATATGCTCATATGTTGCATTGCATTGGAACTCATGCATTAGCTACATTTAGTTCATTCAATTGGTATCCATTCAATTGATATCAACAATTTTGCATTATATTGCATATTTACATTGCATGTTGCATACATTCCCTCTGTGTGCTTGCTTGATACTATATGCTATTCACCCCCATCCTTTGGAATTTCTAAGACCACACATTTCTTGCTAAAAAATACTGCATTTGAGTCATGATTAGAGTGTTTCATGTTATACACTCTGGGGGAGTTCATATTTGATAAGTGCATCTATTTAGGGTGAGTTGCATTGTTATGCGCTCATGATATTTTCGATATACATGTTGAATCAAATTCATACACATCTTGCACATAATGTGAAAATGAGTGTTAAACATAAGGATATAGAATTTTCCTTTCAACACTCTAGAGATATTAAACTTGCTGCATGTATATTGAAGAGACAGTTGAGGAAAAAGCTGCCTACTTATCATTGTTGAAAATTTTAAAATAAAAATCAATGACAGAGCAATGTTTAGTTTCACTGAGTAAATTGGATGCACGTCACCTGAGACGTGATGTGGTTCATTTCTGAAAGGTGTTTCACTAAAGTACCTCTGTTCAGAAAGAAATGAAACAGTTCAATATTCTGAGTAACCAGGGATTCTGGCATGAGCTCCATGTGTCTCCTCGCGTAAAAAGGAATGATTTAAACCTGATCATTCGTTTGAAAAATTCTGAATGTATTGAAAACTTCGATGTTAAAATTTGTTGAGGTAGAGCGTAGCTCCAATACGCTGTTCTCAAACAATTGAAATGCAGTCCGTGTAATATCTCATTGTGCTGATTTGAAAAACTCAATATCCATATGGCTATAATCATTTTTTATGTTATTCACTCACACATTTGGAAATTTCATTTAATATGTATTCATAAAATTGATTGAATGCATTGAATATTGCATGACTTTTCCTATATGATTGCACAATATACTAGATGTTATATATGAGCATTCCAATTGTTATGACCCTCATGCACCCTTATTATACCTATCCTCTCTTAAATAAGTATGGGGGAGCTGTGTTGCATGTATATATATATATACGCATTTATTTGATTGCATTTTTATGCATCTCACATGTCATCACTTGTATGTGTTGCATCTCATGCATTTCAAACTAAAATTCAAAAATCTGAAAATGATGAAAATCCAAAAATTGAATGGAGTTCCAATGCTTCACACTTGCTTAATAAGCTTTAGGCATTGACTGACCAATAGGGAGAAAGATTAGAATCATATTGATTGTTGGTTTCAGGTCTAATCATCTTTCCATGTGAGAATAATCACCAATTGGTATCATCTAATTGGAATCATATTGATTTGTTAGTCCATGATCTGCTCTTGCTTCATCTACATTTCTAAGGTGTGCTATTGCTATTCCAAAGGGGGAGATAAGCTTGTTCTTGCTTCGTTGGCTTCTTCCAGCTTGTTGATAATGTCAAAGGAAGAGAAAGATTTGCATTATCCCATTTTTTGATAATGTCAAAGGGGGAGAAAAGTTCATGATTGTGTGTGACAAGGAGAGAAGAATATCTGTGTCTGACTGTTGTATCGTCATTCAGTTTGTCATCATCACTAAGTTTGTCATCATCAAAAAGGGGGAGATTGTTGTGTTATATTTTTGATGATAGCCAAACTGATTGTTATGCTTCTGATGATAACTAAACTTAATGATTGAATGAGTGCATTGTTCCAGATGACTTTCTGCATTCATGTTGTTGAAATATGGTTGAGATGACAAATGAGCTTTTGAGGGTCTTGACCCTTGGTTGAGAATCTTGTTTCTACAAGAATGAACCAAGTCCATTACAATTCATGATGTATTAACCTTGACTATTTTGACTTGTAGGATCATCTCATGGCAGTCGCCTGGTAAACCAAACGTGTGGATAAGCACCTTGCTCTTCTACAATCCAAAACAGGTGGTATATGTCATGTACTGTCAAGAACCATTGGTAAGGCTCTTACCCTGTTATACACTCCTTGATACACCTGATCCATGACATTTAAGGTGCACGATGGTTGCATGGCTTGGTTTTATGTGAATGCATAATTTCTCATTCCAATCCTTAATTATGTGAACATAGTAGCATATATCTTGATGGGTTGAGAATGTAATTCATGAACCTTAAACATGAAATCCTTTAGCTTGAATGTGGCCTGCAAATGAAGGTTCTATAAGTCTTTTGCATTGTTCATAAATGCATTTCATGCATAATCTTCAAGAGTGAGCATTGAACTTGTTTAAGAACATTTCATGTAATGACAAGTGCTCAATTGCTTTGAACTTTCCAAATGTATAAACTAAGTTAAACCAAACCCAAAATACATGGAATTTATGAGGACATGAAGTTCTTGACTTATGGATATGTTTCATTGATCTAACACTTCATTTTTGCAGGTCTGGGTCATTTCAGTCAACCAACCGACGTTGGCCGGTCGACCAGAATTGACAGAATCGAAAAGATGGAACTCTGCAGAAGTTCGGTCGACCGCAGGCCAGTGGTCAGTCGACCGGTTGCATTTCGGTCGACCACCACCACAGGACAGAATGCAACCAATGCTTTGTCTGCAGATTTTCGGTCGACCGACCCAGGCGTTCTAGTCGACCGACAGCCCCGAGGCCCCTTTTGTCGACTTTTGATTTCAAGCTCATGGGGAGGAATCTTCACCCATTTCTTTAATCCCATTGCCCTCAATCAAGGAGGGATTTTTGGATCTGGTTTGGGGGTTGTCCATGGACTATTCAAGGGTTATAAATAAACTCTTTGAGATCAAAACCCTAATGCTTCAAGTACAGATTAAGGGGAGGCTGTCCAAGAAGGAGGGAGAAGAGTACTGTAGCTTCGTGAACAGTACTTCATGCAGCAAGATCTTCATCCATCTCCAAGGTGTTTCAAGCCAAATTTGAAGCTAGCAACCTCCAAGGAAGTGAAGAAGCAAGCAAGCATTCAAGGAAGATCAAGGGGAGGCTGTCTAAAGAGGAAGAAGGGAAGAAGCAAGTAAGCAAGCAAGAGATCAAGGGAAGACTGCCAAAGGGTGAAAGAATAAAGTTTTCACAACCCATCCAAAGCCATTCAAGTGTAGCAGGAAGCATCATTCACATCATACATTCAGGGGGAGACCAAATCAGGAGATTTCTAAACTATGTCTTATTCATCTTGGTGTTTTGAGCTTCAAGTCATTTTCGTTGTAATATGGAAACATTCGTGTGTGTGTGGATAATTTTGGATCCATGGTCGTGTGTAGTTGTCTTGTTTGATTCGTGTGTGTGCGTGGATCTTCTTAGATCTGCGTGTGTGTTTGTGGATCTATTTAGATCCAATCGTTTTAGTGTGTGGAGTGATGCATCTGTCGCAGGGTGTGTATGTATTGTTGATCCGGCTGTTGGATCGTGTTGGAGAACTCGTCTCCATGTGTGTATGTGTGTGTGTGTGTTGGGGCGCGTCCTCATGTGTGTGTGCAGGCGTCGTCCTGCGTGTGTATTTGGAGCCTCGTCTCCGTTTGGCGATTTATCCTCGAGTGAAGCCTCACCGGGTTTGGTGAGCGGTGGACGTGGGATTGCGGTCGTTGCATCCGAACCACCTTAAAATCGATGTGCATTGTGGCTTGGATACTGTGGTGTGATTCATTTCTCCTATCTCCATTCTGTGTGAACGTAAGTATATATTGTATTCTAACTTGTGGTTAAATAGATTTTAACTTTCTAGTTAGTGTTTTATCACATATTTTAAAAAGGCCAAAAGTTTTCTTAAAATTGGTAAACATCCATTTCACCCCCCTCTTGGGTGTCATTGATCGTGGGACTTCATCCCCGAACACAGAAAAATCAACCATGAAAATTTTCAAGAATTCTCCTACCATATCGGAGAAAATGGCCATCATGCACATTTGAAAAGTGGTCGGTACGTTACAAAGTCCAAAAGGCATCCTTCGAAAGGCAAATGTGCCATATGCGCATGTGAAAGTGGTCTTCTCTTGGTCTTCCAGATAAATGGCCACTTGATTGTACCTGGGGTATCCATCTAGGAAACAAAAATATCTTTGGCCTGCCAATTTCTCTAGAATTTGGTCAATAAAGGGGAGTGGAAAATGATCCTTTTTAGTCATGGCATTGAGTTTCCTATAGTCGATGCACACTCTCCATCCCGTTTTAGGCCTAGTGGGCACATCTTCTCCTTGTTCATTTTTGACCACGGTGAGTCCCGATTTCTTGGGGACCACTTGAGTAGGACTCACCCATTGGCTATCTGAGATAGGATAAATAATTCCCGCATCAAGCCATTTGACAACTTCCTTCTTCACTACCTCCTTCATGTTCGGATTCATCCTCCGTTGCAATTCCCGGCTTGGTTTGGCACCGTCCTCTATGTAAATGTGATGCATGCAAATGGACGGATTTATCCCTTTAAGATCGGCCACCGTCCAACCTATGGCACCCTTATAAGTCTTAAGGACTTCTAGCAGAAGGGTTTCTTGGGTAGGGGTAAGGTTGGAAGCCAATATAACAGGAAGAGTTTGATCAGGGCCTAGGAATGCATGTTTGAAGGAGTCTGGAAGGGGCTTGAGCACAAGTTTAGGAGGACTTTCAAGTGATGGTAGGGCTGGTTCATCTTGTAAAGCCGGAAGAGGTTCAACCTTAGGCCAAAGAGTACTATGATGAGGAGAATCTTGTAGAGCATTGGCCTCCCTTATTTGATCCATGCCCGGACCATTCTCAAGAAATTCATCGTAAATGTCTATGAAATGACATTCCTCATCAAGGTCTAGATATTGGGAGGCTTTGAACATGATGAGAGAGACTTTTTAACCTCCAAATGAGATTTCCATGGTCCCCGTAGCACAATTGATGTTAGCTATGGCAGTGACAAGGAATGGGCGGCCTAAGATGACTGGAGTGTGACTTAGCTTCGAGGAGGAGGCCATGTCAAGAATGAGGACATCTACAGGAAAGTAGCAATCATGGACCTTGACAATTACATCTTCTATCAAACCTCGTGGGGTCTTGACTGAGTGATCTGCTAGTTAGAGAATGACGGGAGTTGGCTTGAGTTCCCCTATGTCAAATTGCTCATAAACAGAGGTGGGTAAAAGGTTGACATTAGCTCCTAAGTCAAGGAGGGCACGGTCAAAGGTTACACTGCTGATATCACATGAGATGAGGGGAGCACCGGGATCCTTCAACTTTCTAGGGAGATTGTTCATCAAGACCGCACTAACATCCTCGGAGAGCCAAATTTTCTTAGGGGCCGACTTGGGCCCTCTTCTTGGAGTGTAAAGCTCCTTAAGGAATTTGGCATAGGCCGAAACATGTTTTATGGCATCTAGGAGTGGAATATTGATGTGAACTTGTGAAAAGAGCTCCATTAACTCCTCATTTTGGGCCGGCCTAGTTTTAGTGGGCTTAATAACCCATGTGTTAATATATTGTATGTGAAACTAAACAACGTAAACCATGCACGCATTGTTTTATATTGAGTATAATCAACACGAACATGCAAGGCTTAATTGATATCATTGTTCGGCTTAAGAGAGAGATCACCTACGGATGCGTTAAAAGATTATGGTATATACATACAGAGATCATTTTAAAGTTTAATTATTAACGGGTTTAGCTTGATGTCGAGAACACCTACCTCCTTTTGCCTGTTTTAAGACGATGGACAGAGAAGAGAGATGAAGAAGATGGCAGCAAGCAGCTCCTCTACGTTGGGAGAATTGGGCTGCAACGGCAGCAGCTACATGAGGGAAGACGATGAGCCCCTTGTTTCTGCAATAGCAACTCGTCGGAGGCAGCAGAAGATGAAAAACAACAACAGCAAAGATTTCCTTACTGTTCGCAGGGGATTTATTTATAGGCTTTTGAAGTTCTTTTACTAATTGGTTTAGGATTTCCCCAAGTGAATTTCCTATAATACTTAGGCTTTCCCTGCATTCCTATTCATACCAAAATCCACAGCCACCCTCCCCCATTCGAACGCAACTTCCGCATGGGTTTGGGTTTGGGAAATAAGCCTTGCAGGTTATGGTATTTTATAAATATATATGTACCAGGCCCATCATCAGGCCCAATTGGCTATCCCTCCGTGAGGCCCCTTTAGAGCTATTAAGGCCCCTTTTCAGCCCACGTATAGCTATATAACTATATACTAACCTAATTAGTTTGGCCTTTACAATGTATGGATTTTTAAAAGGGTCTTGGTTTTTGAGTAAAAATCCACTAACGTGGCTATTTTGGGTATAAAGGGTTGTTTGTGGGCTTTGGGTTGGATAAATTTGATGGTCTTTATATATAAAATTGTATTAATAGAAGAATAAAATATTTAATATATGTTTTAGGCCCATTAAGTGTATATGTGAGTTATATTGTTTGGGCTTCATTTATTTTTTTGTTTTAACGGGAAAAGATAATCAATTTATTATGACCCATAGTTTCTATTTGGCCTTTCTTGTGTAACTTTAATTTATTTAGAATATATTTATTCCTCCTTTTTATCCGGGTGCTACATTGAGGCATGCCGGATTAGGGCGCGCAGGATATAAGCTGTTTAAAACCATGTGATTTTGAGTCTAGTGTTAATTCGGCGTGGGGGGTACCGCGCCGTATTAGGGCGCGTCGGATTAGGACCGCGCCGTTTAAGCTGATTTTTTTTGGATTTTTGAATCTATTTTGGTTTATTAAGATGTTCTAGAGAACTTTGAGATTAATTGGGTTGATTGTTTATTGAATTGGAGTCCCGGGCTCTCCAGGAGCGGAGTCATAAGCTCGTGCGAGGTTCATACTCAAGCACGGAAGCTCGTTGTTTAAGAACACATGTTTTCTTAAGTCCAAACCTGACAAAAATTGGGCAGCATCTCCCCATCCCTGAAGGATTGTAGGGGAGAAGCGGGGTCATACTCACGTGTGGAGTAAGCCCCTAACAAGCCGGACGGCACAACGGCGGCCAGCAGACCCCAAGCGGATAGGAAACCCCGAGGACTAGCCTACGAGGGGCACCATGGTTCCGTGGGTTGAAAGCGATCGGATGAGACGACCAATGAGGGAAGGAGAACCCCGAGGACTAGCCTACGAGGGGCATTCGACCCATGGTCAAATCACAATCCGAGAGGGGGACGGCCAATGGGGAAGGGAAGCCCCGAGGACTAGCCTACGAGGGGCATACAACCCGTGGCCACCACAATGTCCCCAAGGACAGTGGATTTGATATCGGACTAAGACCTGTCAATATTCACCTTATGGCCCGTAAGGACACTCACCACTCACAGATGGAGCCCTTTGACCAAATGGTGGTTCTAAGGTATCAATGGAGTATGTCCCCCTCCCCGGAGTATTGAAGCTACTGTTCTCAGGAACGGCGAAGCTCGACAATCATGAATCATATATATAAGAAAGGGGGAAGTTGAATGGCATAACGCGACATCCGATGAGTTGGCAAATTGTTACTCACAGGGTTAGCAAGTTAGTGTTGCGAACTACAATAATTAAGATATGGGAAACGACCGTCAAAATCATTAACATGTGATGGATGTGGGAGTTATAGAGATGACCCTGTTCACTCTGGACTATGAAGAAGTGCAGAGGGGTGTGGCTGGGGTTGACCTCGGAACAGAAACAGGTGGAGTTGCACACACGAGTGTGTCTCTAACCACGAAACCCACAACATATATGTGATAGGGTATAGCCATCGCATTAGAAGGGTGGAGCCCCGGGGAGGGAGTGACATCAATGTAGCCCGTATGGCTCTCGGGCATGCTCGGTCCAGCAAGGTAAAACTCAGTATTCGCACACACAGAGTGAGAACGGAACAGGAAAAGCATACATGGTACAACATCATTCATTCCATCAACGGGAGGCGAAAGGTATAGCATATTATAAGCATTCGGCGCGCCGGCGTTGTCGCTCGGCAGTCGTTCCATTGATTGTAGAGAAGAGATTACAGAGGAGAAAGGAGTAAAGAGATGGGGGGGAGATGGGCTCATATCATCGCCCCTCCCCCCTTTCGCTTACACAATAGAAGAAGGAAAAAAAAAAAGGGGATCGTCGGGAAGTAACCCACAGAACCCACCTTATCTTCGCCAGTAAAACCGAGTATCGGATTCTCTCCTCCTCCGGCTCCGGCGTGCTTCAGGCGAGCAGATAGAAGAGGGTGGCGGCCGGAATACACTCGGTGGAAGAACCCTACTTCTCCCCCTAAGACTCCCTCTCTCTTCGGATGAACTGATTGGCTCTCAGGCTGTGCTTTGGGAATGTTCTCTCGAAATCCTCTCTCTCCTTTGCAGCCTCCTGTATATGTCTCTCTTTTTACTTGGTCGAACCAAGTGGGGTTTTATAGGCGGAAGCTTTCCCGGCGTGAAGAATGCGTGCCGGGGAGCACTCCCTTGCATCTGGTGCGCCGGGCATGAGGGCGCCAGAATAGAGGGCGCGCCGAGATAGGGCGCTTCGGATAAGTCCTGTTTACTTAACATGGGTTAGACAGTGGGTCCCGGGATGGTTCCGGGAGTCACCATGACCATTCATCTCGCCATGGTCTTGCAAAACCTTGGTGAGAAGTCTTGACGAAGCTCCCGGGTCGACGTGCAACCTCCTTCAGAACATCGTGCATCTTTAGTTTGAACACATGGGTCTTCCGCTGATGCGGCTTTTGGCATTGTGGTCCGTGCTGTCGGCTCGGGTTGACCTGTACTCAAAGCTTTCTTGGGAGGTGGGATACCATCCAGGGTGCTTTTGCCTTGACTGGATGATCATTTGGTCACTAATGGACCCAATATGCTGAGAAGCTGTATCTGTGCCCGGTCATCGGGATCTTCTACTAATAGAGCCTTCGGTCCCCTATTCTGAAGGGCCAAGGGCGTTCTTTCACTTCGGGAGGATCTTTCATTCAGGTGGCGGGCCACCGGGTACATTCTCGTCTTTGGTCGGATGAATAGATATGTTCTCGTCCTTGGTCGGACGATGGGTGCATGCTCGTCCTTGGTCGGACGATGGGTACATCCTTGTCCTTGGTCGGACGACGGACGCATGCTCATCCTTGGTCGGACGACGGGCACATCCTTGTCCTTGGTCGGACGACGAGTATCATATACGCGGTACGATCGAGTTGATACCGGTTCGTTGGGCAGCCCTGACGACACTGCCGGCTTGTGGTGTATTCTTCCCGATCCTCCTGAGGTAAAGTCCCCTGCGTTCATACTGGGTGACCTGAGGCTCTGGCAGCTTGAGAAGGCTTCAGTGTATTGATCCCTTTCGGCTTCTGTGCTTCAGTAGGTCGTATCATTCATCTCTGAGGCTTGATCACCGTTGGATATATTTCGAGTGCCAACAAATGCCTCCCAGCCGTGGGTGTTGTGAGTGAGGCACGAACGAGACAGGACCAGCGGATGAGCTCCGTTTGGGTAGATTTTCTGTCTGGCGGATAGAAGCTCTGAATGGGCCCTTAATCCGACGCGGTGCTTAATCCGGTGTGGTCGGGGCTGAAGGTTAATTTGGCGTGCCCTTTGCTTTGGGTGTTAACATGGCACGAGGTTTAATCTGGCGCGCCCTGGGGTTGGAGCCCTAATACGGTGCGCCCTTGACAGGCTCGCCTTCTTCCGTGGGGAGTTAATTCAGCGCGCTAATTAGCGCGCCGGATTAGAAGGGGGAGGCTTCCCTATATAAACCTCTTCCTCTTTGTTTTTTTCTTCAAACTTCTTCATTCGCAACGGCTCTTTCTCTCTCTTCATTCCCTTCCTTCCCTCGGCGTCGAGCGAGTTGAGAGGGCGTGGCCGAGTTCTTCGAGTGGGTGAGAGACTATTGTTCTTTCAGGATTCAAATCCCAATCTTCGGACCCCGGGAGGCTTCTAGTAGGGCTTGCCCTCGGAGCTACTCCCCCGGGTGTTCCGTTTTGGCCTCGGTGTAATGCCCATGGCTGCTTTTAGGGACTGTTCCCTTGGTGGACGTGTTCCCACTTTTTTTTGGCAATCTCCCGAGTTGGGGAGATTCTACCGAAATTTCGTCAGAAATTTGTCTTGATCAACTGCTTTCTGACCTTGTTTATTGTTATTTATTTATTTTTTTTGATGTGCCTTAGCAGATAAAATGACATCTGGTTCTTCTTCTTCTGCTACCCTTGCCATGGTGACATGGGAGAATGTTCACGCACTGGATCGGGGGCACGATCAGCTTGTCGTGGTCGCAGAATCTTCAGACTTGGAGACCGACACGGTAGACACTAGCCGCCTCCTCATCCTTGGGGGTGACTCTTTCCAGTATGACCGAGAAGATGCCATCAGGAGGGATCACCCCAAAGACAAGCATTTGATGTCCTTCCTCAGGCGCTTCAATCTTCAAGGGAAGAGAGATTTGTTCCTCGTCCGCAAAGCTGAACAAGCATTGCTAGTTGAGAGGGACAGCTTGACGGACTGTGTGGTGCGGGGAAGGCCTATCTACCTCCCCGGGGAAGTCCCAAAATGGAGCGTTGTGCTTGGACTGTAGGATCTGGCTCCAGAAGATGGGCTGTTGACCAGAGCCCCTGAATTCGTGCCTGCTCGGTGGAATGATACCGCAGGCCGTGTTGACCGGGAGAAGCCGATCTTTGGTTTGTTTCTTGCTCCGTTTAATTGGGGATATAGAGAAGAATCCTTCCTATTGGACTGCCTGGCGGTCCACTTTAAACATCAGAATTCTGTTGGGTGGTTTGCTGAGCTGAGGGCCACCGACTCCCATGCTTTTAGGCCTGGAGCAGTGGAGTTTATAGACTATATGCTGCAACACTATGCTCCCATCTTGGCCAAGGCTGGCATATATCAAAGCGTGTACGCCTCGAGGTACTGCTACCCCATATCTATAGGTCTATGCTACGGTATGATTGAAGTATTCTACCCCGAGTACAATACTTTCTATACTTTGGAGGGAGAGACTTCTTTGGATCTCTGGAGCCTTTCGCAGCTCAGCGGCTTGCCAATCGACGGAGAACCTTACGAGGAAGTTTGCTGGCCAGACTAGCTGAAAGACCAGACCGATGACGAAGGTCGGTACTTGGCAGGTTATGCTTATCGCTACCTGATGAAGGCGTATCGTACACTTTGTCGCTCATCGTACGATATGAGGGAGGCCTGAAAGCCTGGAGAGAAGAGGAACATATGGATGGGCGCTTGGCTCCAACATTTCTTCAGTGGGAAGTAGAAGTACGAGGACTTCCCCACAGTAGCGCCGACTGCCTTGAGGCGGAAGAAAAGGGTCCGACGATAGGCCGCCATCTCGTCCACTTCGAAGGGAGGGCGGCAAGGAGACCCAAACCCTACTGGCGTTGATGCAGTCACACACTGTGCTACATATCTGACCTATTGGCTTTGTTCTTTTGCTCTCCCGTAGGGCGACGAGAGTGTAATCAGAGCGGAGGCCATCTATCCCGCATGTTTGATGGCTTGGGGCACGAAGCTGTCCCTTTGCCCGGTGGCTTTATGCCTTATCTTCAAAATGCTGGGAGAATTGCACAAGTCGCGTCTCCCCAGGAATTTGCGGAGGGTGGGTCCGTTACATTTTTCAATGCTTGGGTCTGCACCCTGTTTCCGGAGGCTACTCCTCGGGCGCTGCAATTAGCTCATCTTGTTCCGAGGATGATAGAATTCGCGAGTGCTGAACCGGCATCAGTAGTGGAACAGCTCTTTGCCATTCGGGGCAAGTTGACCCGGATTCCCATGGACTCGCCCGGGGTCCTTCATTTTTGGAGCTTGGCCGCTCATTCAAGCCCGTTTGTGAACAAGATGCGACAGTGCCATCTCTTCGAGACAGAAGAATACATTCATCCAATCTCTAGTGCCAAGTGCACGAGGCCCATTCTGGAGCAAGAACTGGTTGATTGGGCGTTGGCTATCAGACCAAGCATCCTTGTTTTTCGGAAGAGTGGCATTTTGTGGATGGAGCCATACTATCCATTCCGATTTAGTCAAAATTTTGGCTATGATCAGCACATCCCTCATTCCTCTTCGCAGTTTGCATTTCCGAACAGGCATAGGGTCGGGCATGTATCCAATGACGATGCCCGAATATGGTGGGATTATTTCCACCGCCGAGAGAATGTTTCATTCAGGGTGCCAACCCCTGCTCGTTTCCCCCACGTCACCCCTGAATACATCAAGTGGTGGAATGCGCGGACGGGGTTTTATAGGAGCTCACGTCGAGACTACTGGGCCGTCGCAGAGCATAGATTTTGGACTCCCAACTGGAGCCGATCCTTGACATTGAGCCCTCTTATTTGAAGAAGCTAAAGTCTTGGACCAACACAGAGGTGAGGGATTATCTGGAAGCCCGGAAGACTGCGAAGGGCCGTTCATCTAGAGCCGATCCGAAGCTACCTGCATCGACCGGGATGACTATGTGAAGACGCTTCGGGGATTGTGCCCTGTGAGCAGTGAACGGGTGGTTCTTTAGCAACTTCCTCTGCCGATAGAGGAGCCTATCCCATCTGTGGCTGATTGGCGTCCGGAGACTGACAGACTGCATTTTTATCGGACCTTCATCTGAAGGGAAGATAGGCAGGATGCCTTGTATAGCAATACCCCTTGGTTGTTCACCCTGCTCTGCTCCCATGGGCTTTCAGTGGGTGGCCCAAGTGAAGCTATTCTGGATCAGCCCCTCCTTATCTCCTTCAAGTATGTTGACGGATGGGGACTGGATCATTTAAGCTTATATTATCATTTGTCTTCTCGAGGCCACACAGACTTGGCGTTGCTGGCCGAGCGGAGCGAGCAGATAGGAGACGTGTGTTGGCTCATTCGCGAGACAGCTTCGAGAGACAAAGTGTCATCGCTGTTCTATTGGCCTCTTTTCCCCTTCTATACGGGGCCAGCAGGTATCTTTCATTTCTTCATTTCGACCCTTCGACCGGCTTCTTTTCTTTGTTGCAGTACATATCATTCTCACCTTGTGCGTATGCAGTCCGACTCACTTTGGAGAAGACTCGACACTTCAGGGAGCTAATAATAAAGGCTCAGAAGCTGACATGTTTCGGGATTCCTGAGCCGGCCCCGACCACGACACTATTGCCTCCTGGTCACTCGTGAAAGCGAACCAGGTCCCAGTTGAGAGAGGCCGTTGGCAAAGCCAAAGAGGCTGTGACCCGGGTGACACGGGCACGTCGAAGGAAGGCTGCAGAACAGGAACCAGCCACCATCCTTCCTCCAGTTGTATCTTTCAAAGAATTCAAGGCTTCTCGGGCGCAGGAGCCTGTAGCTAAAGGTAGGCTCTTCATTCTTCCATGGTTTATTTGCTTATTTTGGCCGTTTTGGCTAATTCTTCTTTACGGTTGCCGGCACCGTTGTTGCAGATATCAGACTAGAGGTAGTAGCAGGGGCCGTGACTAGAGAAAGTGTAGGTGAAGTCTCCATAGCTCCTGTGGAGGGGGATCTACCTTCCCCGACGCCTGGCCAGGAAATGGAATGTAATTTGTAGTTTGTTCATGGGGCTTCCACGAACCATCATGTCTTCAGTCGGCTTGATGTTTCTTGCTTCGAATTTCAGTTGAAATGTAACCGACATTACTCCCTGAAGCCGGGGCTATGGGAGAAGCTGCTACTGGGGAGCAAGCCATTTCTGGGGGTGAGCCTACCCCCGAGATTCATTCAATCGACGCTCCTAGTATAGAGCCGACCGAGGAAGTCCTTGCCGAAGGTGATGTTCCTATTAGCAAGACATCTGCTCCGATGGTGGAATGCCAGGAATGGGCAGAGGGCTCCTCCTCTTCCGAACAGGTTGATTACGGCGGTGACTCCAGTGACGAGGAGTTTCCACCTGTTGATACAGAGACCGAGGATGCTGAGGCATCTTCGGCCTATGAGAGCGATTACACAACCTTCAGCCCGCCGCGGTTGGTTTGGAGCGGCCCTGGGCCGTCGGGCTCACTTGTAGGTGAAGGGGCTGGAGCCACGGAGGCCGCCCTTGGAAGTTTTAGCTTAGTGCCAGTTGAGGTGAGAAGCCCTCTACCATTTCCACTTTACTGCTTTTCCCTTCTTTTTCTATCAGCTGCGTGAGACATATATTTATGGTGCAGGCTGAGGTGGCATTGCCGACCATAACGGTGCAGATACCTCTCCTGGCTTTGGGTGTGGGTCAACCAACATTCCCGCCAGTCTTGCAACCTATCGCTCTGCGGTATCCCAAAGACTATGCGGCAGTAGCAGGTTCGGAGGGACCTGAGGCAGTTGCGGGGGTTGATGCATTGGCAGCAGTCGTGGAGCCTCTACCCCTTGATGCCAACAAAGAGCTGTCCTCGGAGAAAAGTAGCCCTCCCGAGATAGAAGCGGGAGAAATTGTTGAAGGAGAGGCCGGGGCTTCCAGGGCCTTGGCTCTTGTTACTGAAACTGCCCCTATGGAGGTCAGCCAAGCTGAATGCGAGGAGCAAGTGTCCTCAGCTATTGATGCTCCTGGTGCAGCTCCACCCCAAGAGGATGGCAGGGAGGTTGCCGTCGTTGAGACTTTGCCTGTTGCGTCAGCTGCCGGAGTTGGTTCCAGTGCAGGTGCCCTGCAAATCATGCCATCATCGTCTTCCGACACGAGCGACGATATCTGGGCTACCGTAGATAGCTGGGTGGATTTCCAGCTTCTCGAGACGTCACCACTTGGTCTGCAATCATCAAGCGACCTGGTATGGCAGTTCTTGGGAACCCTTCAGTAGACTATAATAGCCAGCCGTGACTTAACTTATGTACAGCTGAGGGGCTTGGTGGAGCACCATTCCCACTCACTGTTGACTTTTGGCTGCCCCATGGATGACTGGACGCCACGGGTGGTATTGCTGCTGAAGTATGTGAATAGAAGGGAATTTCTTGGCCGAGAAGTAGCTGATCAACTGACGGCCATAACCTTGGAGCGGGCTGAATACCGAACTGCTCTTGCCTCTCTGAGAGGGACTGCGGAGCAGATGAGAGATGCAGCCAACACTTCTTCGCAGTGCCGAACTTTCCTTACAACTCGGATAGCAGAACTACGTGCTGAACTTTCCAGGGCCGAGGTCGCGCTTCAAGAGACTGAGCGTCTGGAAGTCCAGAATGCGGAGGAAGCTGAGTTGGCCGAAGGACAAGCCGCTTCTCTCGAAGAGAAGTTATCACAGTTGGAGGATGCCGAGTCTCGACTGCGGGAGCTGACCTACCACCCTCCCTTGGGTATCTTGGAGCTGGAGGATATCTTCCGACGTCCGTTGCAGTAGCCTCTTCTGTTTACCTTTTTTGTTTTGGTTGACTTTTATGTACCCCGGGGTATGCCCTGAGTAACATGTGCTTTGTCACCTCATAGAAATGAAATATCTTCCTTTGCCGCTAAATCACGACTTCATTCTCTCTTCTTTTTTTTTTTCTCTTTCTTTTTTTAGACGATTAGCCTGGCCCGCACAAAGGGTTATTGGGGCAAGAGAGCGCTCACGCCTTCAGCAAATGGGTGAGATGTTCGCTCCACCGCGACGTAACTATTCTGGGGGCCAAAATGTAGCTAATGTAAGTCGAAAGTTTGAAGGACGAGGGTGTGGAGGCCTCCTAGGACCAAAGAATAAGGTCAGAAGACCTATCAACAGGATTCGTCGATGGTGACGGAAATTGAGGGTAGGGTTTATTCATCGACATGGGTTAAATGCCGAAGCAAAGGAGGCTCGTTGGTTAACGAGGACGAAAGGTCCAGGTTAGGGAAATGTTGACCAATCTTGCCGATGGTGACAAGGGTCAACAAATGCGGACCGATCTTGCCGATGATGACAAGGGCCACAAGGAGGTCGACCGATCTTGCCGATGATGACAAGGGACGCAACGAGGTTGACCTATCTTACCGATGATGACAAGGGTCGCAAGGAAGTTGACCGATCTTGCCGATGTTGACAAGGGTCAAAAGGAGGTTGACCGATCTTGCCGATGATGACAAGGGTCGTAAGGAGGTTGACCGATCTTGCCGATGATGACAAGGGTCGCCAGGAGGTTGACCGATCTTGCCGATGATGACAAGGGTCGCCAGGAGGTTGACCGATCTTGCCGATGATGACAAGGGTCGCAAGGAAGTTGACCGATCTTGCCGATGATGACAAGGGTCGGTTGACCGATCTTACCGATGATGACAAGGGTCGCAAGGAGGTTGACCAATCTTGCCGATGATGACAAGGGTCGCCAGGAGGTTGACCCATCTTGCCGATGATGACAAGGGCCACAAGGAGGTTGACTGATCTTGCCGATGATGACAAGGGTCGCCAGGAGGTTGAGCGATCTTATCGATGATGACAAGGGTCACAAGGAGGTCGACCGATCTTGCCAGTGATGACAATGGTTACAAAGAGGTTGACCTATCTTGCCGATGATGACAAGGGTCGCAAGGAAGTTGACCGATCTTGCCGATGATGACAAGGGTCAAAAGGAGGTTGACCGATCTTGCCGATAATGATAAGGGTCGCAAGGAGGTTGACCGATCTTGTCAATGATGGCAAGGGTCGCCAAGAGGTTGACCGATCTTACAGATGATGACAAGGGTCGCCACGAGGTTGACCGATCTTGCCGATGATGACAAGGGCCACAAGGAGGTTGACCGATCTTGCCGATGATGATAAGGGTCGCCAGGAGGTTGACCGATCTTGTCGATGATGATAGGGTCACAAGGAGGTCGACCGATCTTGCCGATGATGACAAGGGTCGCAAGGAGGTTGACCTATCTTGCCAATGATGACAAGGGTCGCAAGGAAGTTGACCGATCTTGCCGATGATGACAAGGGTCAAAAGGAGGTTGACCGATCTTGCCGATGACGACAAGGGCCACAAGGAGGTCGACCAATCTTGCCGATGATGACAAGGGTTGCAAAGAAGTTGATCGATCTTGCCGATGATGACAAGGGTCACCAGGAGGTTAACCGATCTTCCCGATTATGACAAGGGCCACAAGGAGATTGACCGATCTTGCCGATGATGACAAGGGTCACCAGGAGGTTGACCGATCTTGTCGATGATGACAAGGGTCACAAGGAGGTCGATCGATCTTGCCGATGATGACAAGGGTCGCAAGGAGGTTGACCTATCTTGCCAGTGATGACAATGGTCGCAAGGAGGTTGACCTATCTTGCCGATGATGACAAGGGTCGCAAGGAAGTTGACCGATCTTGCCGATGATGACAAGGGTCAAAAGGAGGTTGATCGATCTTGCCGATAATGACAAGGGTCGCAAGGAGGTTGACCGATCTTGTCGATGATGACAAGGGTCGCCAGGAGGTTGACCGATCTTGCCGATGATGACAAGGGTCGCCACGAGGTTGACAGATCTTGCCGATGATGACAAGGGCCACAAGGAGGTTGACTGATCTTGCCGATGATGATAAGGGTCGCCAGGAGGTTGACCGATCTTGTCAATGATGACAGGGTCACAAGGAGGTCGACCGATCTTGCCGATGATGACAAGGGTCGCAAGGAGGTTGACCTATCTTGCCGATGATGACAAGGGTCGCAAGGAAGTTGATCGATCTTGCCGATGATGACAAGGGTCAAAAGGAGGTTGACCGATCTTGCCGATGACGACAAGGGCCACAAGGAGGTCGACCAATCTTGCCGATGATGACAAGGGTTGCAAAGAAGTTGATCGATCTTGCCGATGATGACAAGGGTCGCCAGGAGGTTGACCGATCTTTCCGATTATGACAAGGGCCACAAGGAGGTTGACCGATCTTGCCGATGATGACAAGGGTCGCCAGGAGGTTGACCGATCTTGCCAATGATGACAAGGGTCACAAGGAGGTCGATCGATCTTGCCGATAATGACAAGGGTCGTAAGGAGGTTGACCTATCTTGCCGATGATGACAAGGGTCGCAAAGAAGTTGACCGATCTTGCCGATGATGACAAGGGTCAAAAGGAGGTTGACCGATCTTGCCGATGATGACAAGGGTCGCAAGGAGGTTGACCGATCTTGTCGATGATGACAAGGGTCGCCAGGAGGTTGACTGATCTTGCCGATGATGACAAGGGTCGCCAGGAGGTTGACCGATCTTGTCGATGATGACAAGGGCCACAAGGAGGTCGATCGATCTTACCGATGATGACAAGGGTCGCAAGGAGGTTTGAGAACTTTAAATCATCACTTTACTGGCTTAAGCGCCCTTTCGGGTTTTCACCGAAGCCAGCCCCCTCTTACTTTTACCCATGCGCCCTTTCGGGTTTTCACGTGGAGGGATACCCGATTTTGCCTGCGATGCCCTATCGGGTTTTCACCACAGCCGGGTTATAGCCATTTTTGCCCTTGTCCTGATGTAGGAACAAGGCTGGCGACGCAACTCTATTTTAAGCCTCATTTTTTATTTTATATATATTATTTTTTCTTTTTTTTACTTGATTCACGGAACGAATTCAGGATGAACGTGGGCTCGCTTGTCAGTAACGGATAAGGAGGTCCAGGCTAACGAGACGTCGACTAGCCTTGCCAATGATGGCGAGGGTCGAGCACCGGCTTGTTCGTCGACACTGGTTAAATGTTGAAGCAAAAGTACATTCATTAATAATGATGGAAGGTCCAAGTTAAGGGAGTATTGACCGGTCTTGCCGATAGCGGCAAGGGTCGACAGTAGCTTGTTCATCGACATTGGAGGAATGCCGAAGCAAAGGATGGGTTTATTAACAAGGACGGAAGGTCCAAGTTAAGGGAAAAAGTTGATCGATCTCGCCGATGATGACGAGGGCCGAATACAAGTTTATTCATCGACATTAGTTAAATGCCAAAGCAAAAGATAGGTTTATTCATTAACGAGGACGGAAGGTCCAAGTTAAGGAAAATGTCAACCGATCTCGCCGATGATGACGAGGGCCAAATACAAGTTTGTTCATCGACATTGGTTAAATGCCGAAGCGAAAGATAGGTTTATTCATTAACGAGGACGGAAGGTTCAAGTTAAGGGAAAAATGCCGACCGATCTTGCTGATGATGGCAAGGGTCGAACGGATGTGGACTAATCTTGCCGATGATGACAAGGGTCATAAGGAGGGAAAGATCTCTGGTGGGGTCTGTGGTGATCACCCTTTTCAGAGTTTCAGTAGAATGAGGGTGAAGAGGCACTTTGAATTACCACATTACTGGCTCAAGCGCCCTTTCGGGTTTTCGCCAAAGCCAGCCCCCTCTTGCTTTTGCCCACGCGCCCTTTCAGGTTTTCACATGGCGGGGTACCCGATTTTACCTGCGACGCCCTTTCGGGTTGCTGCCACAGCCGAGTTATAGCCATTTTTGCCCTTGTCCTAATGTAGGAACAAGACCGCCGGGGCACCTCTATTTTAAACCCCATTTTTTTATTCTTTTCTCTCTTTTTTTGTTCAATTCGTATGACAGGAGAATGCTGACAGGTCAACATGTGATATTTGACCCTCGGTGACGGCAGATAGCTACTGACTGAGGCACAGGGTCTTATGCTAGTAAAGGTAGTTTATTCGTTGGCAGAGGAACAATGCCAGCGCAAAGGAGGAGTTTTAACCAATTCGGACGTAAGGTCCGTAATGGTGATATTGTGTGAAGGTCGGCTAGGACACGAAGTCTATTGCCAGAAAAAGGGGTTTATTCGTTACCAAGGAGGCAATGCTAACACAAAAGATGGATTTCATGCCGATTCGGGTGTAAGGCCGATAATGGCGATATTGTGAGAGAGTCGGCTAGGGCACGAAGTCCTGCACCGAAAAGGGGTTTATTCGTTAGTAAGGAGGCAATGCTAACGCAAAAGATGGATTTCATGCCGATTCGGGCATAAGGCCCATAATGGCAATATTGTAAGAGAGTCGGCTAGGACACGAAGTCTTGCACTGAAAGAAGGGGTTTATTCGTTAGCAAGAAAGCAATGCTAACGCAAAAGATGGATTTCATGCCGATTCGGGCGTAAGGCCCGTAATGGCAATCTTGTATTATATGTAAAAAAAAATTTGGGAGCTCGGCCAAGGCGGAATGCCACTAGACCAAGGTGGGTAGAGCTCGGCCAGGGCGGAATGCCACTAGACCAAGGTGGGTAGAGCTCGGCCAGGGTGGAGTGCCACTAGACCAAGGTGGGTTTCGGTCATTCTGGGAATGCCGGTTCAGCTGTGTAATACAGCTTCATAAGTTTTCCATTAAGGGGAGAGAAGTGGACGACTCATTTGTGATCTACAAGGACGTATGCACCCCCTTCATATACTCGGCAAACAACATACGGTCCGACCCAGTTTTTAACCAACTTCCCTTTGGAGTTAGAGGCCATCACTTCTCTTCTTTTGACCATTACTAGGTCACCCTTATTGAACTCTCGACCTCTGACCAGCTTATTGAAAGCACAGGCCATGCGAGCTTCATAAAGCTGAATGTTTTGTTGCGCACGGAGGCGCTTTCCTTCGAGCTCGGCAAGCTCCTCTAGTCTTCTTTCTATGTTAGTTTGTTCGCCGCTAGCCAATCCATGTTGGATGGCAACTCGCAGCGAGGGGACCTCAATTCAATCGGCACCACAACCTCCAACCCATATACGAGGGAGAATGGTGAACAACCGGTTGGGGTTTTATAGACTATGCGATAGGCCCAAAGCGCTTCGTACATTCTTTCTTCCCAGTCCTTTTTGTTAGACTTGACAATCTTTGCTAGCATCGTGCATAGTGTTTTATTGAAGGCCTCTGCAAGTCCATTGGCCTGAGGGTTGTAGGGGGACGAGGTCCTCCAGTCAATCTTGTATTTGTCAGTCAGTCGATAAACCTTCTGGTTTCTGAAATGGCTGCCATTATCAGAGATAATTCGGCTCGGAACCCCGAATCGGAATATTATATTCTGCCGAAAGAATCTTGTGACCAATTCTCCCGTCACATCTCTTAGCGCAACTGCTTCTGCCCATCTGGAGAAGTAATCTGTGGCTGCTAAGATATATCTGCACCCTGACGAAGATGTTGGCAGTGGCCCTACCACGTCCGTGTCCCATTGGGTAAACGGCCAACTTGGTACGGTGGGATGTAGCGGCACTGGTGGTCTCCTAGACACGTTGGTGTGCTCTTGACATTTTGGGCAAGCTTTAGCAAACTTGCAGCAGTCATCAAACATGGAGGGCCAATAATAGCCTAATTTATTTATTTCAATTTTCATTTTCGGCCCAGCCTGGTGTGCTCCAGTTAACCCGGCATGGACTTCTTGCATTACCTACCCAACTTCTACTGAAGACAAGCAACAGAGCAAAACTTTCTTTCGGGCATCAACCATTATTCGGAACAAAGTTCTGCTTCTCATCTCGTAAGAGTCTTTGACCCTTAGGAGCTTCATTCTTTGTTCTTTTTCTTTCGGGAGCTGTTGGTGCTGAAACCAACGCAAAAGGTGTTCCCGCCAATCGGGCCGCTGAACTCCTTCGACAGCTGCCACGTCATTTTCTTGTTCATCGGCCAGAGCCTCTGTTACACTGGGGACCTGCCGACGGTTGATTGCTGCTATATTCAGGCTTGTGTCCGGCGGGATTGCCAAAGAGCTAGCCAGCTTTGCGAGGGCATCCGCCTGAGCATTCTGTCCTCGGTTAATATGCTTGATTTTGATGAAATAGAACTTCGCCATCAAGCGGAGTGCTAGCTGATAATAAGGGAGGAGCTCTTGCTTCCGCACATCGAACTCTCCTTCCAGCTATTTTATGACTAGCATGGAATCCCCAAAAGCTTCCAACATCTGGATCTCCATAGACAGAGCAATTTGAAACCCGATTATGAGGGCTTCATATTCTGCTTTATTGTTTGTGCATGGCTTGTTTATCGAACAAGATGTATATATGACTTCTCCTTTTGGAGATCTCAGGACTGTGCCTGCCCCCACTCTGACTCTGGCAGGCCCAGTAGCTTAGGTATCAATTCTGGAAGCACCGTCAAAATACAGCTGCCATATAGAAGGCTGCACCTGGACGACCTCTAGGGTTTCATCTTCATGAAGCTCTGGTTCCAGCGGGCAGTCTGCAGGCACTGGAGGCTCAACAAAGAAGTCTGCGATGGCCTGGCCCTTGACGGCCCTTTGCTGCACATAGGAGATATCATACTCCATGAGGATCACCGCCCATTTGCCCAGGCGGCCTTTGAGTGCCGGTTGAGACATGATATATTTAAGCGGATGTTCCTTGGAGATTAGCTTAACTTCATGCGACAGCATATAGTGTCGAAGCTTCTTGACCGCGAAGATCAGTGCCAGGCAGATCTTCTCGATATGGGTGTATCTCTCCTCAGTTCTGACCATTCTTCGACTGAGGTAGTAGAGGGCTTGTTCCTTCCCTTCTTCATTGTTCTAGTCTAGCATTGCCCCCAGGGAGTTATATGTGGCTGCTATGTACAAAAACAGCAGCCATCCTTTCACCGGTGTGCCCAGCACCGGAGGAGTCTTCAGATAGTCTTTGAGCTTGTCGAAGGCTGTCTGGCAATCTTCGTCCCAGTAAAAGGGAACATCTTTCATCATTAGCTTGTGAAAGGGCTGGCATCACCCTGACAGGTTGGATATGAACTGTCGGATGTATGCCAAGCGGCCTTGCAGAGATCTCAGTTCGGAGAGGTTCCTCGGTGAGGGCAACTCCTGAATTGCTTTGATCTTTGCGAGGTCTATTTCAATTCCCTGATATCTGACAATGAAACCCAAGAACTTTCCGCTCGATACTTCGAACGCACACTTCATAGCGTTCATCTTCAATTCATACTGCCTTAACCTCTGGAAGATAACTCGGAGGTCCTGTAGATGGTCTTCTTTCTTTCTGGTTTTGACCACCAGGTCATCTATGTAGCACTCGACCTTATGGTAGAGCAGCTCATCAAATATTCTAGTCATCACCCGCTGATAAGTTGTGTCACCCGCTAATAAGTTGCGTCAGCATTCTTTAATCCGAATAGCATCCTCTTGTAGTGATAAATGCCTTTGGGAGTTCGGAAGGTAGTGTGGACCCGGTCATGTTCCGCGATTCATATTTGGTTATAGCCGGACGACCCATCCATGAATGATAGGGCCTCATGGCCGGTTGTTGCATCTATCATGACCTCCGTTATTGGCACCGAAAAGTGATGCGGGACGGACACGCGACTTGGGACTCTAGCTCGTGATCGTCCCTATGCAAGGGAAGACGCGGACCGTGCGCGGTTAAGAAACCGGCAGTGAGTCTCGGGTATCGGCCTTTCCGCGTTAACTCGGATCGAGTCACGGGATGGTACACTCAATCTCGCTCTCTCGCAGCGGTGATAATAGAATAACAAGCTAGAAACCTATCACATGCAACGGCATATACGAAGTAATACGAGTAAAGCAATGCCTACGAGGAGGGCAGTAAGTTTACCTCCACGCTCCAAGCGTGGGGAAGACGTTCCCGGCCAGTTACGGTAACTCCCGGTAACAACGGTAAAAGTTAATTACAACAGTGAAATCTATTGCCCACTCCACGCAGGGAGGTACAGGGCTATAAGTGGGGCCCGGGAGGACCGACCCTGGGTTGACGGGCAGTAATCTGGAGGTGCGTACGGCCCGGACTCGGCCTGCTGGTCCGACTCGGCAATATTCCAACTCGGTGCTGCGCCAACTCGGTTGCTGACTCACTGGACATCAAGCAACAGTTTCCAAAGGAGCGTCACCTTCCTGAGATCTTCCGGAGGCGCTGCTTGGCTGGGACGATGGCAGGGCGTCCCTGAACGACTCCCTGAAAGGGCGGTCGCTGAAGTTGACCTCTGATATTTATTTCTGAATTTTCTCCCGGACTGAGTTGTGCTGGCTGAATTCAGATCTGCTCTGCACACCTTCACAAAAAGAATTCCTACGACCAGATCCGATGTCAGATTGATGCACAAGAGGTACCGATGGATAGAGGATTCAGATATATACAACATATCTTTTGGTGGCTTCATCCACAGAACGGATTAAAAATAAAAATGACTGCAAACTATCTTTTTTTTCTGACTCGGACTGACAGACACACAGGGCAGAGATAGATCTACCTGAAACAGACATTTGACTGAGGACTAAATGATTTTTTTTGAGTCAACAAAAGTTATGGTGGAAGGGGGAATACGTAAGGAGCACTAGGGAATTTTTGTGGATTTTTTAAAATTTTTTATGTCGGTGTAGAAATTGCAACAAGGCGACTCTATCCTGTAGATCTGTAAAAGGGCAGATTATTGAGAGGACAAATAAAAATATGAAAAAATTATCAAATGGACTCCAAATGACACGAAATTTTAACTGGAGGTTAGGGAAGATGGAAAAAACAAACCCTCAAAATTAGGGCTCAATCAGACAACAATAACTAGAGATACAATTTTGGAGGAGAGGTTCTATCCTGATGGAGACAGAACTCCGATGACGGTGGCGGCGGCGCGACAGCGGTGCGATGGCGGCAGCGGCGGCGGTAGAAATAGAATTCAGAGGGGCTAAGGAGAAGATAGAAGGGCATAACACCCAATATTTAGCAGAAATCCATCTGCAAGAGGGGGAGGGGAAGGGAGAGAGGAACAAGGGCACACCCTTCAATGGCTCAAGCCAATTTCATAAATTTTCTTCATTAATTTCTCTAATGACACTATACATGGGCTTATATAGAGAATGGCAATGGGTGGGAGGCTGGGAATTTCATGGGAGAGAGGGGATTTTCTTCCCCATGTGGTCAAATGACCAAAAAAAATAAAAAATACAACATGGGATAAACTATATTATAAGGGGGAAGCATCTTGGACCTTAAGGGTTGGAATATTGGACTTTTTAATCCAATTGTCCCCTTGAATGGTCAAGCCATCTAGAAGCCAACCTTGGACCTTTGACTGACCCCACATGGGCCCTAAGACTTAGGTGGACCAATAGGAAAGGAGATGGGGGGCCCTTGCTGGTCCTACTGGACTTTTGCACAAAAACCCAAAGAATCCTAAGGAATGACAAATTGGCTTATAAAGCCTTACAATTGCAAACCTACTTCCCAAGGATATAAATGCAAACTAAAAGGACATAAATATAAAAATAATAGTTAGTGCCCAGTGTAGATTCCCATCAATTCTCCCCGGGTGGGAAGAACTCGACCCCGTCGAGTAAGGGGTGCGGCTGCTCGTGACGCCGGCGGATCCGTCATCGTACTTGGAAGCGCGGAGTACGCTCCACTCCAAATAATCGACACTTGCTCAACCCATATAGATTCGATATGTACACGCTGCCATGAGAATGAGGCTAGAGGTGGACACTCCGGGTGGGGTCACTCTCAAATGAGGGAGGCGGCTCAAAGACTCACTAGGAATCACCGCGGGTCCCTTATGTGACTAGATCCGATATGTGGAGTAGAACCGATCCCAATAGTCCGACAAATCTCATACTCGAAAGGTACTAACAACGTGAGCATACAAAACCGACTCGACTCAACGTATGCACAGACACACAATGCACTCGACAAACAAACGAAACAAAGACTCACAAGGACCCTAAACAAACCTAATGTTAGTCCGAGCCGTACATGGGTGACGGTGGACCAGGACATCCGAATATGTGCCATGCATGCATCTTATGTACCCGAAGATTGGTGGCATGGGAAACATCTATACGCCCAAGTATGACCCAGTCATGCATGAACGGCCCTTTAGATTTGGGTGGGGAAGGGCTAGGAGATCCAAAACTACCCTCGTCATTACCCCTAGACGTAGGTACGGCTTGTCAACTAGACCGAGGGGTAGGGGTGGGATAGTGAACTCCTTGGAAGAAGTGGAGTGAATATGATAGCTCGGGAGGTTCACTAGTGAAGGGGTCAAAAGGGTCAAAGAACGCATGACCCCATGAAGTGGGTTCCCCCATGACTCGGTTCCAAGTTAAGAATTCATAATCACCGTCATATATTTGTTTGGTTCGGTGCTAATGATTCAGAGGGGGGGGTGAATGAATCTCCCCTTCAAAACTTTCGCCCAATTAAAATTCTAGTGCTCAGAACTGCGGAATAAAAGCACTAAGACGAACTAAGAAGAACTAATCCAGTCATCTATTGAACCTGTAGGCAAATATGTAGAGTGCTCCTAAGCAAACATCTAATGTGCGCAGTAATGAACTGAATATAATCCTCGTGCCTATGTATGCATCTAGTGCCAATCAGATAAGAATTCAAACCACAGTGCACAAGGGGTTTTTAGGTGGTTCGGTCCTGCAGACCTACGTCCACCCCACACTCAAACCCGAGTGTGGATTCCGCTGACTCACAGCTTGAACAGCTGGGCATCACAGCTTGCCATACAATCCGCTGAGCCTCACAGCTTGCTGTCCGAGGAATCCTCCTCGCCTGCAGAGCCTCACAGCTTGCTCTGCTGGGCAATACAGCTTAGCCGTCCAGTGGAATCCTCCACTGCAAATGCTGACAAACAGCTTGAAGAAATGTTTAAAGAGAAAACAGGAAAATGGGAAACAAACAGCAATCGGAAGGCTGTAAACAATGAAGCACAATGTGGCTCAGAATGAGCTGACTGACCTGGATTTGATCCACGGTCCAGTGAAGACAGATCTCTCTCGATCTCACTATCTTTCTTTCTCTTTTTCTTCTTCTGCTAATCTCACTCTCTCTTTCTCTGCTCGAGCTCTCTAACTCTCTCTTTCTCTTCTTTCTCTTCTACTCTTCTTCTCTTTCTCTTTTTCTTCTCTGCTTCTTCTGCTTCTCTTTTCTTGCTCACTGGATCGTGCAGGCTCTCCTCTGCTTCAGTCGATCACCTTATTCTGATGGAAGAGGCTTCATATATATATAGAGCAGCAGGAAGCAGATAGGGCGTGTGTCTTTTACATTTCCCGCCCAGAACTTTTGGCCACGTGTCATCTTCCTGTCAGCCCTTCCAGTCTCGGATCACGTGCCTTTCATTAAGCTCTGCAAAGAGTCCCTGTCAGACAATCGAATAGGATTATCAGTTTAAGACAACAAACCTTGTACAGACTCTGTAGGGAGTAATGTGCAGTGTGTAGACATTGCAATGTGTAGACTTTGAATCCCAGCATGCGACCTCAATGTACAGACATGCTGGATGCAATGTAGTATGCATATAGTGTAATGTATAGACTTATGAGTGTGTGCGACCAGACAGTGTGCAGACTTGCTATGGAAAGAAGCAAGGCAGACTGATGTATAGACATGCTCAACTCTATGGCGTGCAACTAAATGATGTACAGACTTGATGTTGGACCAACAAGACCATGTACAGACTTGACCAGCACAGAGACACTAAGTGAGACACTGATAGGCTGTACAGACTTCATACTCAGTTACGAACTGAACTGAAGAATGTATGGACTTGTGTTATGCAGACAGACAATGTATGGACTTGTGCTATGCAGTCAGACAGTGTATGGACTTGTGTTAACATGCTGGCAAACGGATGTACAGACTTTATTCATGCAAGCAAGACAGTGAGCATGCAGCACACAATGTGCAGACTTTATGCAATGTATGAAGAAACGATGCAATGTACAGACTTGAGAGTTAAAGCAAGCCAATGAAGAATGTATAGACTTTCACAATGTATGGACTTGCCAAAGGAGTGATGGACGATGTACATACTTGAGCTAAGCAAGGTCTGTACAGACTTGAGAGTTCACAATGTATAGACTTAGGAGTGCAACGTAGGTAAAGCTACCAATGTATAGACTTGCGAGTGCAACGTCGGTAAAACTCCCAATGTATAGACTTTCATGAAACACACGATGTACAGACTTGCTCCATTTTCAACAGATGAATGTATAGACTTGAACAGTGAGACACAAAGAGAGACGCTGAATGAGACGATGAAGACTGTATAAACTTTAACAGTGAATGCATGCTACAATGTATCGACATGCTGAGACGCAACATGAGACGATGCAATGTACAGACTTAGCAGCGTGCAGACAGACGACGGCCAAGACGATGTATAGACTTTGCATCTTATGCGAGACGAACGATGTATAGACTTTGTAGCAAGAACTGTGCACATGCATGAACAATGTACAGACTCTGTGTTGCAAACACAGGCTGTACAGACTTAATGTAATGCATGCAGACTTGCTATGAACAACCGATGCGATGTACAGACTTGCAACAAGACTCTGTACAGACTTCATATGATGCACTCACAATGTACAGACTTGTAGAACAAACGTTGCACATATACCATGAATGTATAGACTTGTTCGATGAATGTATGAACAAGCCGATTCAACTAGACCCTGTACAGACTTGCACAAATGGAGTGATGCATGAACAGTCCGATGTACAGACTTGCCAATGTATAGACTTTAAGAACATGCAAGAATGTATAGACTTTAAGAACAATGCAAGGGGCTGTACAGACTTTGTCTGTGATATGTAATGCAAGGGGCTATACAGACTTTGTCTGTGATGTGCAGACTTTCTATGTCTGTGATGTGCAGACTTGCTATGTCTGCTTGTCTGTGATGTGCAGACTTGCTATGTCTGCGACACATGCAATGTGTAGACTTGCTGGCCAGACGCTACAAAGACTCTGTACAGACTTAGCAACTTAGCCTGCAGATGTATGGACTTGTACTGGCTTGATAGCATGCATGAAATACCCTGTACAGACTAATTGCATGAAGCACAGACATATCAACAGAATTTATAGACTTTATTGTTCATGCTGCAATGCAATGTGTAGACCTGTGGGTGTGTGCATGACAATGTACAGACTTGTGCAAGCTACAGGACAATGTATGGACTTTGAATGAACGTGCAGTAGTGTATAGACTTGCTCAGCCTGAAGCAGAGCAATGTACAGACTTCAGCGTGCAGATAGGACCTCACATGCATCAGTGTATAGACAGTATGAACTAATGAATGAACTGATGAATGCACCTATGCAATACTGTGAATGTATAGACTATATGCAATGCACAGACTAGAGCTAGCACACTCATGCATTCTCCACAGAAACAGATCAGACATATCATGCATTCTCCACAGAAACAGATCAGACATATGCATACTCAATGTGATGTTATTAGTTTAACAATATGGTGACTTATTCATGTTGCTATCATTAAAACACCACATTATGATCAAAGCACAAGGGGCACAACAATCTCCCCCCTTTTGATGATGGCAACATAATGAGTCACACTGACTCGTCAAAGTATTCTCCCCCTTTGAGATAAGCAAAAAGGAGATGGTTTGAGAGACAAAATTCAGCACACAAATATAGAGAATGAAACATATGTCACTGAAATAGAGTTCCCCCTTATGACAAGAAAACATCTCTCCCCCTATCAATATGCATGCAGAACTACTCTCGTCTTAAATGCAGATAAACCATAACTCCCCCTGAAGTGCATGAAGAAACTCTGGTTATCTAATAAATCAATCTAAAATCAGCCATTACAAACAATCTGAATTCTGGTTGTGGCACCTCACATATGTATGAATAGAATGAAACAGGTGGAAAGTCCACAGAACCACAAAACAAGATGGAAGATTCCAACAGTATGAAGAGGAGTACATCTCAGGAATCAATCTGAACTCCACCACCATAAGGATTCTGAAGTTCAGAAGGCTGCAAGTGAACAAGATAATAATGGGAGTGGCACCTCACATTTGTATGGTCAGAAAAATGCAGATGGAATCAGTCAACTGATAAGAGAGGAGTTGACAATACAGTTTCTGTTGAACAAGTTGTCAGATATGAAACAGATCATGAGGGATTGTAGGGCATGCACAACTACAATAAGTCTTAACATGAAAAGACTCTCTTATCATAGAGGGTTATGAATTAGCAACTTGACCAACCTGATTTAATTATGATGCATACCAGATTTATCAATTAAATTCAATACTCATATCTGAAATCAAGTTTTAATAAAGGTGAACCAAATAACCAGATAACACTCATGACCAATCATCTTCATCTTACACACAAGATCTCAATGACTACTTTCAGAGTTGCATAGATTAGTATTGAGATTAAACACTTTTTACAGGAGCATGAATTGACAGATTTTGCAAAATATTTTTATTTTAAACATATTTTACTTTGCCTGTGCAATTTGGGTTTATCAACACCTTTTTACATGAGGCACAACACGTCTTAGGTGAAGTGACCCAATTACTCAGTGTGATAACTGTCATTGCCTCTCAACATTGAGAACAGAGTTAGCAATAGACATGTCTTTTTACGTGATGAGACACCTTGATTAGAGGCCAGACTCCCCAGTTACTTGACACAAATATGTCATTGCTCTGTCAGGTTTTTCAATAAATTTTTACCAGAGATAACTATGGCACTTCATGACATAAGTTACTTTATTTCATTGATGAAGAACTCAGTTTCTCAGTGACCAAGTCATTGCTCTGAATTCACAGTTTTTCAATTAGTCAACATTTCTCAAGTTAATGTTTAACCACAGTACTCACTCTATGTATCTCTACCAAAGTAGCCTTGATTTCTAATTTTCAGATATCAGATGAGAGAGTCTAAGGTTTTCATGACACAAGTGGTTAAAGTTCATTAAATCTTATCATTCAGATATTTTCAAGAAATTTAAGTACAAATCTGAGAATACATAATTCTTATATCAGTCTGATTCAGTGGTTATTCTTAAACCTATATGATAGAAATTTCTACATGATTCAGACTAGATTGTATGACATGCAATTTGTGTTCCTCAGATCAAATCGAAAGAATAACTGACCAACAAGTCAACAATAGAATTAAGTCAGTCACACCAGCTGAGAAGTATGTGAAAGATGAGTGTCAGCTGGTAGTGCAATAAATAGCAAAAGAAGAGCATTAGAAGGGAGTTTATTAGCAAACAGTAGCTGAGTCTGGATTTCAGACAGATCAGCTGACAGGTAGTATCATGAAGAGAGTTGAATGAAACTCTTCTTTAACAACTCAACGAATAGAAGGCAGAATCTATTTTCAAGAGAGAGAAATATGACATCAGATGAGAGTTGATCAATTACTAGACAAGAGGTGTTCAAAATGTGACAATCAAAACACCAATTCTAAATGCTCCCCCTATCTAGATGCAATGAAATTTCTTTTTAGGTTTTTCAACTGCACTACTCTTCATATGCAACATCAGTCAAACTCCCCCTGACAAGGTGCATGAAATACAATTAATGAACTGCTCATGATTTTAGAATATGCTCAAGAAGAATTCATGCTTGTTCAATCAGAAAGAGAATTTATCAAATGCATCAATTTCATTTCAAATTTTTAGATTTTTCAAATTTTATGATATTCATTACACTGCTTTTAAATGAAGACATGACCCTTGGTACTTGGCGGAGAGCTTGGTCTCAAGGACCATCTCACACATAGTAAGAACATTCAGATAGATTACATCTACCCTTTAGTAACTTACCATTTAATATACCAGGGTTATGCAAAGAGATGCAGTGCAAAGCAGTTCTATATGCTTTGAATGACTTCCTTGATGGACACATGCATTATCTATATGCATTTAAATGAATCATTCAACCTCAGTGAAATACATGAATTAGCTCAGAATAAAGTACATGCACAAACATGTGAGAAGAGCATCAGATATGTTCAGAATTAAATTCAGTAGCTGAGTTTGGAATGCAGACTGATCAGCTAGACAAGAAGAAGACATCAGAAATCAGACAAGCATTTCAACAATTTCAGATGATGAAATTTAAACACAGTTTTTCAGAACTGACCTGAATAGTGCAATCATGGGGGTTTCATTCTTGAGTGCATTGGCTTATTAATCCCCCTTTATTCATTCCAAGGCACACCTACGGCAAAACAATCATTTTGATCTTGCAGGAACCCAAGTAGCCTTGGGTCCTGCATTATCCCTAACAGGTGTTCTAAACAATTTCTTAGCAATATTGTCATCAAAGTCCATCAGATGACAATTGGTCATTGAGTGGCCAAATTTACCACAATATCTACATGATATAACAACCCTTGAATTCTTTTTGTGAACATTGTTATAGTCATGTAACCTATGTGATTTAGCATGAAAGTTTCTGTTACTTGCATGAGATTTTGATTTACCATTACCTGCCCACCAGCATTCAGAAGCTCGGTGGCCAGGTTTTTCACATTCAACACATGCAAGAATCTTTTCCTTAAAAACAGCTTTATTTCTTCCAAAAAAATTTCTATTTGCAGGGAATTTGACAAATTTGGAATTGAAGTGATTTCCCTAAACATACCAGCAGTCCTTGACTGTATGCCCATACTTACCACATTCAAAGCACCTAACATGCTTACTTCTAGATCCAGAATTATTCTTGTAATTCCCTGACCAAGACTCAACAGCCTTATGACCTGGCTTGTTGCAGTTGAAGCATATGATGTGCTGGTTAAACTTAAGTTTGTTTCTGTTGTACCCATGATGATCAGAAGATCTAGCATGCAGTTTATCATCTTGTTTCATGAGGAAACATGCATCCATGATATGACCATGCTTACCACAGTAATAGCAAGAAGCATCAGATTTCCTAGGGGCATGGTTTCTATCAGATGAATTCCTAGATGCACGTGAATGAGTACATGAGGCATTAGCATTTTGCATTGACCCATCAAATTCAGTCGAGCTAACTGATTTCATGACACAAGTAGGGACATTTTTAACCCCATCTTTCTTTCCATTCTTGTTCAATTGTTTAACTTTGTTTACAATTCTTGTTGGTTTTTCAGCTTTCTGTGCCTTAAATTGAAAGACAGATGATGGAGGTGATTTCAGATTTTTGTTTTGTTTTGGGGATTGACTTGAGGTACCAGCTACATCAGAGCTTTGCACAAAGGTAGTGTATAGCTGGTTTCTAGTAGTTTCCTTAACATCAGAACTACAACTTATCCCCCTTTTTGAATTCTTGTCCTCACTTTTCATGACAGATGTCATTTTTCCTTTTATTTTAGCAGACTCAATTGCTGAATTTTCCAGATCATGAATTTTATTTTCTAAGCTAGCAATGTGAAGTTCATAACTGGCTATCTCCTGTTCACTGTAATTTACACATTCGCTTAAAACTTTATTTGTAATTTACACATTCGCTTAAAACTTAATTTGTAATTTTGTACTTCTCAATTTCTTGATCTAGACTGATCACCCTTTGTGATTCTCCATCACAAGTGAATTTTCCCCTTTTTAATGTGAGAAGTGTTTCAGATAAGCCAGTGTTTAAACACTTTAATTTTTCAATTTCAACTTTCAGTTCAGTGTTTTCCTTCTCAAATTTTTGAGGTTGAGCTTCCTTAAAAATAGATTTCTCTTTTTCTATAGTCAGAAACCTCTGTGAGAAAATAGTATTTAAAACCATCAATTTTTTGTTTTGTTCCCTCAGTTCTTTGTTCTCTTCAGATAGCTTTATGACTCCTTCATTATATTTTCCATTTCCAGACATAAGCTCCAGCTTTTCAATTAGTTCCTCTTCTCTTTCTTCCACTTTAGTTTTCTCAATAATCAGATTTTTGTGATCCTCTTTAAACGAGGCAATTTGTTTATTCAGCCATTCATTCTCACTAAAAAGATCTTCATTACGTTCTCTTAGAGCTGAGCACATATTGCAGATTGACTCTACAGATGAAATATGCATTGCTTCCTTGTTGATTTTATTCAGACTAGCCTTGAGATCTTCATTATGCTTTTGAACCTCAACATTTTTAGACTTCAGTTTGTCCATTACAGAATTTATCTCAGTCAATTCTTGCATGCCTTTTAGATGCTCATTTTTCATCTTAATAAGTTGATTCTCCAGTTTAGATATCTTGTCCAAACATGTTTGATTTTCAAGTTTTAGAGAACCATTTTGTTCCTTAAAGTTCTGAACATCTAACATACATGCATCATAAGATTGTTTCAGATTTGGACATTTTTCACACGAAGCTTTCAAATTTATCTGTTCACATTTCTTTTTCAATCTTTTATTCTCAGATTTTAATCTTTCACATCTATCATTAAGTTCCTCATTTATATTCCATAGATCATCAATCGAAAGTTCTTCAGATTCAAGGCTTACCTGAGATGAGGTTTCATCATCATCATTTCTCCGATCAGTCATCAAGCATTTGCTGTGATTCCTGATTAGCTTTAGTTTTTCCAAGATTTCTTTGGCAGACCTGCAAGAAGAAATACATTCGATTAGAGCTCTGTCAATTGATTCTTTCATTAAAACTAATGCTCTAGTGTTGACAGAGTCTTTCAATTTGTCCTTCTCAGTCCACCTAGATTTATCTTTTGATAATTTGTGTGGACCATGAGTTATTACCTTCCAAAGATTTGGATCAGTAGATTTTACATACCGATGGAAATTTTCTAACCAAGAATCAAAATTATTACCTCTGAATATCGGAGGTTTAGCCATCGAGATCTGATGAATGCACTGAAATCAGATGAACAACTCAAGACACACAACTGATGAAACAAACCACAAAACACAAGAAGCACACTCTGAAATGCACCAAATACTAGCAGGATCCTCTGCAGATTGTTAGATCTATTAAGTCAGAGACCCGCTCTGATACTAAGTGTTTGGTTCGGTGCTAATGATTCAGAGGGGGGGTGAATGAATCTCCCCTTCAAAACTTTCGCCCAATTAAAATTCTAGTGCTCAGAACTGCGGAATAAAAGCACTAAGACGAACTAAGAAGAACTAATCCAGTCATCTATTGAACCTGTAGGCAAATATGTAGAGTGCTCCTAAGCAAACATTTAATGTGCGCAGCAATGAACTGAATATAATCCTCGTGCCTATGCATGCATCTAGCGCCAATCAGATAAGAATTCAAACCACAGTGCACAAGGGGTTTTTAGGTGGTTCGGTCCTGCAGACCTACGTCCACCCCACACTCAAACCCGAGTGTGGATTCCGCTGACTCACAGCTTGAACAGCTGGGCATCACAGCTTGTCATACAATCCGCTGAGCCTCACAGCTTGCTGTCTGAGGAATCCTCCTCGCTTGCTGAGCCTCACAGCTTGCTCTGCTAGGCAATACAGCTTAGCCGTCCAGTGGAATCCTCCACTGCAAATGCTGACAAACAGCTTGAAGAAATGTTTAAAGAGAAAATAGGAAAATGGGAAACAAACAGCAATCGGAAAGCTGTAAACAATGAAGCACAATGTGGCTCAGAATGAGCTGACTGGCCTGGATTTGATCCACGGTCCAGTGAAGGCAGATCTCTCTCGATCTCACTATCTTTCTTTCTCTTTTTCTTCTTCTGCTAATCTCACTCTCTCTTTCTCTGCTCGAGCTCTCTAACTCTCTCTTTCTCTTATTTCTCTTCTGCTCTTCTTCTCTTTCTCTTTTTCTTTCTCTGCTTCTTCTGCTTCTCTTTTCTTTCTCACTGGATCGTGCAGGCTCTCCTCTGCTTCAGTCGATCACCTTATTCTGATGGAAGAGGCTTCATATATATATAGAGCAGCAGGAAGCAGATAGGGCGTGTGTCTTCCACATTTCCCGCCCAGAACTTTTGGCCACGTGTCATCTTCCTGTCAGCCCTTCTAGCCTCGGATCACGTGCCTTTCATTAAGCTCTACAAAGTCCCTGTCAGACAGTCGAATAGGATTATTAGTTTAAGATAACAAACCTTGTACAGACTCTATAGGGAGTAATGTGCAGTGTGTAGACATTGCAATGTGTAGACTTTGAATCCCAGCATGTGACCTCAATGTACAGACATGCTGGATGCAATGTAGTATGCATATAGTGTAATGTATAGACTTATGAGTGTGTGCGACTAGACAGTGTGCAGACTTGCTATGGAAAGAAGCAAGGTAGATTGATGTATAGACATGCTCAACTCTATGGCATGCAACTAAATGATGTACAGACTTGATGTTGGACCAACAAGACCATGTACAGACTTGACCAGCACAGAGACACTAAGTGAGACACTGATAGGCTGTACAGACTTCATACTCAGCTACGAACTGAACTGAAGAATGTATGGACTTGTGTTATGTAGACAGACAATGTATGGACTTGTGTTATGCAGTCAGACAGTGTATGGACTTGTGTTAACATGCTAGCAAATGGATGTACAGACTTTATTCATGCAAGCAAGACAGTGAGCATGCAGCACACAATGTGCAGACTTTATGCAATGCATGAAGAAACGATGCAATGTACAGACTTGAGAGTTGAAGCAAGCCAATGAGGAATGTATAGACTTTCACAATGTATGGACTTGCCAAAGGAGTGATGGACGATGTACATACTTGATCTAAGCAAGGTCTGTACAGACTTGAGAGTTCACAATGTATAGACTTAGGAGTGGAACGTAGGTAAAGCTACCAATGTATAGACTTGCGAGTGCAACGTCGGTAAAACTCCCAATGTATAGACTTCCAATGCATGAAACACACGATGTACAGACTTGCTCCATTTTCAACAGATGAATGTATAGACTTGAACAGTGAGACACAAAGAGAGACGCTGAATGAGACGATGAAGTCTGTATAGACTTTAACAGTGAATGCATGCTGCAATGTATAGACATGCTGAGACGCAACATGAGACGATGCAATGTACAGACTTAGCAGCGTGCAGACAGACGACAGCCAAGACGATGTATAGACTTTGCATCTTATGTGAGACGAATGATGTATAGACTTTATAGCAAGAACGGTGCACATGCATGAACAATGTACAGCCTCTGTGTTGCGAACACAGGCTGTACAGACTTAATGTAATGCATGCAGACTTGCTATGAACAACTGATGTGATGTACAGACTTGCAACAAGACTCTGTACAGACTTCATATGATGCACTGACAATGTACAGACTTGTAGAACAAATGTTGCACATATGCCATGAATGTATAGACTTGTTCGATGAATGTATGAACAAGCCGATTCAACTAGACCCTGTACAGACTTGCACAAATGGAGTGATGCATGAACAGTCCGATGTACAGACTTGCCAATGTATAGACTTTAAGAACATGCAAGAATGTATAGACTTTAAGAACAATGCAAGGGGCTATACAGACTTTGTCTGTGATGTGCAATGCAAGGGGCTGTACAGACTTTGTCTGTGATGTGCAGACCTGCTATGTCTGTGACACATGCAATGTGTAGACTTGCTGGCCAGACGCTACAAAGACTCTGTACAGACTTAGAAACTTAGCCTGCAGATGTATGGACTTGTACTGGCTTGATAGCATGCATGAAATACCCTATACAGACTAATTGCATGAAGCACAGACATATCAACAGAATGTATAGACTTTATTGTTCATGCTGCAATGCAATGTGTAGACCTGTGGGTGTGTGCATGACAATGTACAGACTTGTGCAAGCTACAGGGCAATGTATAGACTTTGAATGAACGTGCAGCAGTGTATAGACTTACTCAGCCTGAAGCAGAGCAATGTACAGACTTCAGCGTGCAGACAGGACCTCACATGCATCAGTGTATAGACAGTATGAACTGATGAATGTACTGATGAATGCACCTATGCAATATTGTGAATGTATAGACTATATGCAATGCACAGACTAGAGCTAGCACACTCATGCATTCTCCACAGAAACAGATCAGACATATCATGCATTCTCCACAGAAACAGATCAGACATATGCATACTCAATGTGATGTTATTAGTTTAACAATATGGTGACTTATTCATCTTGCTATCATTAAAACACCACATTATCATCAAAGCACAAGGGGCACAACAACATTGTGATCGGTGGGACGACGGTCATGTCTAAAAAATAGGATTCCTCTCTTGGGTAAAAGGGAACGAAGTCGGACTCGGCTGGCATCGGGAGGAATAGAAGAATCTCCGTGGTGACACAACCCACGGTGCACACGGAGGTAATGGACCCTATGGCTGGATGGGTGAAGCTACGACTAGTGGGTTCGTTGAAGCCTCGGGCCAATAAGTGCGTCAACTTCCATTGTAAATCTAATCCCATAACAAGATCATCCAAGGTATCAACATGGTGACTAGACCGAAATGTAGTGTGGAATGAGTTGACCGGCACTAATGGTAAGGTGGGGTCCATGGATGGATAAGGAGGTGGGACCAAGCCATCCTTGAGCCAACTAAGAAGCAGCTCGGCTATGTATAGCATACCCGTTAGAAACACAGGAGGCTCGGACCTTGGTGGCTCCAAATAAGATGGTTCCGAAATAAGATCGGAAGATGAGGTTGACGATAATGGAGCTCTTATGGGTGATGAAGGAATGTCCTCCTCGTGGAGAAGGGGTCCTTGGTGTGGCACCGGGACGTACCCTTCCATCCGATCTACCCCGGTAGTCAACCGATCTACCCCTGTAGTCAACTGATCTAGGCGTGTACTCAACCCCTTCATTGCTCCCATAATGTCTCGGAACATTCCGGCCACTTCATCGGGACTATGGACTCGGGGTGTGGCCATGATGGCCAAGATGGGGTTGGATCCCCTAGGAATGGATATGCAAGGCCATTTTTTTTATTTTTATTTTATAAGCGAAATGTTATGCCAACTAATGCAAGCACCTAGACACGACTTAGAATGTGATGCAAATGCAAAGTTGAAATGAGACTTGACTACACACCTAGACACGACCAAGATTCGGTACGTGGCGGAGTTAATCGACCCGAAGATCACTCGCGCAAGTGAATCACCTCTCCGATAGGCGTAACCTAACGGTCGGGTGACACCTTTTTATATACCAAACAATGGTATGCGGATGCAATCTTAGATCGACTTAGACGATGACTAGACGTAAATGACACTTTTTTTTTATTCTAGACACCCGAGACTCAACTGGCGTTCTGATACCAAATTGATGCGGGACGGACACGCGACTTAGGACTCTAGCTCGCGATCGTCCCTCTGCAAGGGAAGACGTGGACCGTGCTCGGTTGAGAAACCGGTAGTGAGTCTCGGGTATCGATCTTTCTGTGTTAACTCGGATCGAGTCACGGGACGGTACACTCAATCTCGCTCTCTCGCAGCGGTGATAATAGAATAACAAGCTAGAAACCTGTCACGCCCCGAGCCTTTATTTCAGCGGAAGACTAACTCGGGGAGCGCGAACAGCCGGCATGGTAAGCCTCTTGGAAGCAAGAACGATCAGAGCGCAAGACAATCACACAAAATGAATGCAATTGCATAATATTTACTAAAAATCCAACTTCATTCCATTATCAATCAAATATTCAAATACAATAACTTTTTTCCACCATCTTTCACTCTACTAGACTCAAAAAATAGGAAAATTACATTGACTCCATCTAAACAATATAGACTTCCTAAGTCTTCGCTCATCTTTATTCACTCTCGGATCTGCTACTTGAACATTCTGAACCCGAATCAGACTCACTTTCATTTCCTGAAAAGATTGGAAATAGGTAATGAGCACACTTGCCCAGTAGGTATCTTCGCATCAACATGAAGGCACTATTAAAGTAATTAACATTTTTGCTCTAGAGAGATAAGGCAAAATCATGTGAATGTGATAACCATGCGATTAAACCAACGTAACAAGATGATCATATAAGATAGAATGAGAGCAAGATTGAACTAGCACGAATGTGACAAGAACATGGGATTGGCCTTTCATGAACAAGAATGTAATGAGAATGCAGTTTCACTTGTCACTTTCATAACCATAAAGGTTATGCACGAGAATGTCAATCATGTAGCAATTCACTAGATTTTCACGAGTGCTCATGGATTTCACTTATTTATAAAGAAAGTACTCCCAGCGCAATGCGACGCCAGTAGCATCATACCCCATGGTTTATAAAATAGTATATTTTCGACAATCAGCCGTGGGGACTAGCATAGAGCCCTTGGACACAATCAGCACCCGAACTGCATCTTCACGTATAAATCAAGCTACTTCCATGAGTGTAACAATAAAGCATGGCCAAGAATGTAATAAGGTCAAGAACTCACGATAACAACAATCAATGAATGAATGCTTCAATTTAGAGTATGAGAGATCAAGAAAAAGATTTAAACAATGTCATGCTCACGGAAACAAATCGACAACATAATGGTACATTTTTCTCTTTCCAATCACTATATTAAGTTTCTTGATCAATATTATAAGTTCTAAACTATCATTAGTCCATCTAGAACCTTTGGAATATCAACCCTTGGGTCAAACCTTGGGTTAAATACTTAAGCAATGTGACGGTCGTTTACTGGGCCGTTACAATGATCCGAATTCAGAACGATCAACTAGACTCAGAGAAGTGTGACGGTCATTCATTGGGCCGTTACGTTGTGTGACGGTCCATGATTAGGCCGTTACAGTAGTCTGAGACCAGAATCAAGCAATCAAACTCAGATGAATGTGACGGTCTTATATTGGGCCGTTACATTGCCTGCCGGTCCAATATAGAGCCGTTACACTACTGATAACCAGAAAACATCGATAGTGTACTCTAATCAATGGGCTTTAAGGGTACAACCAACTCGGCGTCCTAGTGAGAATCGCAGGCTCGCGGAGAATTACGGAGGCCTTGAAACAAGATTTCGTAGTCCATTGGAAGGAATATCCAATAGAGATGTCCTCAAGTCCAAGAATAATGTTCCTATAGTGCAAAGTGAACTAATGGACAACATACCAGAATATGTGCCATGTACTTATAGAAACGACTCCATTGATAAAGAGTGAATGTATAATCGTTGTGAAGCCAAGATAAACTCCGTCAATACAACATTTAGAAATCATGATTTATAATACAAAACTATAGACCTTTTGGTACATGAAACTAGCATAACTTAAAATATCATGCAATACCTATCATGAACAATTAGATAACTTAAGAGTCACATAACATGTTAAAACTTAGCTATCTAGGGTTAATTATAAGTAAACTTAATTGGTAACTATTCTGTCATGAACTGACAGAACACAGAGTCTAACAGTCTAACAGGGGTGCGTCACAGTGTCTGTGACGGTCTATCGAGGGGTCGTTACAGTAATGTAACGCTCCTGTACTGGTGCGTTAGAGACAACAGTGAAACGAAAACATAACAGAGTGTGTGACGGTCTGTCGTAAGGCCGTTACATGTTTGTGACGGTCCTACCATGATGCGTCAGAGCGTCTGCTGACAGAAACTGATATGAAACCTAAGAGATTAACACATATCATGTCTGTAAATCAAATACTATGTCCATCCTAGGCATGATAACAAAGTATATGCTATCTACATGCATGGGTTTTAGTGAATAGACAAGATAACATCTTTTAATTTTCTACTTAGGGCTAAGAGATGTATGAATGCATAGAACTATTAAAACATGAAATTCATGATCTATTATGCATGGAATTCAATCAAACTAGAGGGCTTTTAGTCCTATCAAGAGATTTTTGCCGTTCATGAGATAACCTACCTCTTAACTTGGCTTTAAACTTCCAATTTAGGGTTTGAAAAACGTGCCCTAGCTCTCCTCTTCCTGTGACTTTTCAGCAACTTCCTTGGGCTCTAACTCCACGACCTCTTGACCTAAAGACGTGAAATTTGGAGAGGAGTTAGTCTAAAGTATTGTAAACAAATTCCTCTAAAGAACTTACCTGAGATTATGACTCCTTACCTTGATTCCACGCGAGTAAAAGTAAGGGTCGCGTAGTTCAGAACTAGGTCCTATTTATAGAGTTCTAGCTAGGGTTTGAGGATTAGATCGATTCTAGAGTCCTTAATCTGCCAGAATCTATTCCCTAAGAGTCCTTAGTAGTGTTATGAACTCTCCCAAGTCGATCCCTAGTGGATAAGATCTCAAGGTTCTGATCTTTCTACTCGTTCTTTCCTTCACGGAACTAACAGGGTGTAACGGCTGTAGACCCCTACGTTACAAGCATGTGACGGTCTCACGATAGACCGTTACATTCAATGTTCCTAGAGTTCAACATCAATCAAACTCTTTTACTAATTATCCTATATAATTATTTATATAATTTGTATCTATCCTTATTCTGCTAAAACCTGACTTCTAAGAGTCCCTAGTGAATTTACATGTCATTCTAATTAGGTCTCTTATGGATAGGATCATCAAGTTCTAATCTTTTTATACATTCTCTTACTTACGAAACTTGCAGGCTGTGACGGTCTAGGGTATACGTGTTACAAGGCTGTGGCGGTCTCCTGATGGACCGTTACATTCGACGCATTCAGAATTTTAATTTTAATAAAACTCTTTTATTTATATTTCATCTAGTTATCCTATTAAGTGGTGTTTATCCTTTAAAATCCGTGAATAGGCTTAATAACCTTCTAGAATATGGGCCAAATTAAATGGGCCTGGTCTTTAAAACTTTTTGATTTGTTTAGTATATTAGGTTAATTGATTAACACAATTGGGCCTTATAATGGCTAATAAACTCAATAATCCATTTATAAATTTATTTAGCCCTTATAAATTACAAATAAATTATAAAATAATCTAGAAATAACTTATATAAATTTTGGGGCACTACACCCACCCCCACTTAGAAGAATTTGGTCCCCAAATTCAATACATGGATTGTGGAGTGTGTACTTACAGTTAAATAATTCTGAAAATCTTTTTCTCATGGCTACTTTGGTTTCCCATGTTGCTTCATATGGCCATGTTTTCTTCCATTGAATTTTGACTATCGGGATAACCTTATTTCTTAGTTGACGCACTTCTCGTTCCAGAATCTTTATCGGTGTTTGTTCGTATGTTAAGTCCTTCTGAATCTCCAGATTGTAATAAGTGATAATGTGGTCAGGGTCATATACATATTTCTTCAGCATAGAGACGTGAAATACGTCATGAACTCCTGCTAATTGTGGGGGTAAAGCCAGCTTGTAAGCTACTTCACCGACCCTTCCAAGAATTTCAAACGGGCCAATGAATCTTGGAGTTAGCTTTCCTTTAATGCCAAATCTTCGAATACCACGGCCTGGAGAAACCTTCAGATATACATGATCTCCTACCTGAAACTCCAAGTCACGTCTTCGATTATTGGCATAAGATTTTTACCTATCTTGCGCCATCTTCATTCTTTCCTGAATGAGTTTTATTTTCTCTGTAGAATCTCTGATAATATCGGGGCCTAAGAATTATCTTTCCCCCATTTCCCTCCAACATATTGGTGATCGACAGCTTTTTCCATATAAGGCTTCAAAAGGTGCCATTTGTATGCTTGCGTGATAGCTATTGTTATAAGCAAACTCTACTAGAGGTAAGTGATCATGTCAACTACCTCCAAAGTCAATAGCACAAGCCCTGAGCATATCCTCTACTACCTGATTTGTTCTTTCCGTCTGACCATCAGTTTGTGGATGAAAGGCTGTGCTAAAATTTAACCTAGTCCCCAGTGAATGTTGTAGGCCCTTCCAGAATTGTGATGTAAATCGAGGATCTCTATCTGATACAATAGTGACAGGGACACCATGTAACTTGACGATTTCTTTTATGTATAATGCTGTCAGGATATCCACAGACCATCGACTCTTTATTGATATAAAATGTGCAGATTTAGTCAATTGATCTATGATTACCCATATGCCATCATGTCCACCTCTTGTTTTAGGTAACCCCATAATGAAATCCATCCTTATACTCTCCCACTTCCATTCGGGAATATGTAAGGGATGCAATTTACCTGCGGGTCTAAAATATTCTGCTTTTACTTGTTGACAAGTGAGACAACGAGACATGAAATCAGCTATTTCTCTCTTCATATTGGGCCACCAGAAATTTCTTTTGAGATCTTGATACATCTTTGTACCTCCTGGATGAATGGTGTACTTGGAATTATGTGCTTCATCTAGGATCAGTTTCTTTATAGCCTCATGATCTGGCATACATATTCGGCCCTTAAATAATAATCTTACGTCATTGGAAATAGAAAAATCTGGCTTTTGTTCAATATTGGCCTTAATTTCTAGTAATATAGGATCATCATTTTGTAGCTTGACCAGATCTTCTATCAATGTAGGTTGAGCTCAGATTTTAGCTAGGAAACAGTCTTCTTCCTTTATGTCAACATCTAAGTTCAACTGAGCAAATTGAGGAAGAAGGTTAGTTACGCTTATCATAAGACTTGATAGCATATCCATTGGTTTTCTGCTGAGTGCATCTGCTACGGTATTAGCTTTGCCAGGATGATACTGAATAGCAAAATCGAAGTCTTTGAGGTATTCTAACCGCCTCCTCTGTCTCATGTTAAGCTCTTTTTAAGAGAATAAGTATTTCAAGCTCTTGTGGTCTGAGTAGACCGTAAACTTTTCTCCATAAAGATAATGACGCCAATCTTTCAAGGCGAAAATAACTGCTGCCAATTCTAAATCATGCACAGGATAGTTTTTCTCGTGCCGTTTCAATTGTCTTGAAGAATAACAGATCACCTTTCCGTTCTGCATGAGAACGCATCCTAAGCCAATGCCAGACGCATCCGTATACACTTCGAATCCACCACCCTCCATTGGTAGTGACAAAACAGGGGCTATTATAAGATGATTTTTAAGAGTTTGGAAATTCTTCTCACATTCCTCTGACCAGACAAAAAGATTTTCTTTTCTGGTGAGTCTAGTTAAAGGAACTACTATCTTTGAGAAGTCCTTAATGAATCTTCTATAATAACCAGCTAGACCCAGAAAGCTCCTTACTTCAGACACAGTCGTAGGCCGACTCCAATTCTTGACAGCTTCTACCTTAGAAGGATCCACATCAATACCTTCTTTTGAAATAACGTGGCCTAGGAATGAGACTTCCTCGAGCCAGAATTCACACTTATTGAGTTTGGCATAAAGCTTGTGTTCTCTAAGTGTTTGCAAAGCTATCCTTAGATGTTCTTCATGTTCTTCTCTTGTCTTCGAGTATATCAGGATATCATCGATGAAGATGACAATGAATTGATCCAGGTATGGCTGGAAGACACTATTCATAAGTTGCATAAATGTTGATGGGGCATTAGTTAACCCAAATGGCATTATCACGAATTCATAGTGGCCATAACGACTTCGAAAAGCTGATTTATAAATGTCTTCTTCTTTAATTTTCAGCTGATGATAACCTGATCTAAGATCAATCTTAGAGAAATATTATGCTCCCAAAAGCTGATCGAAGAGCTCATCAATACACGGCAACGGATACTTATTTTTGATTGTAAGCTGATTTAGTCACCGGTAATCGATGCATAATCTGAGAGAACCATCCTTCTTTTTGACAAATAGAACCGGCACACCCCAAGGGGATGTGCTAGGTCTAATGAAGCCATTATCCAGAAGTTCCTGCAACTGCTTCTTTAGTTCTTTAAGTTCTGTGGGGGACAACCTGTAAGGGGCTATAGAAACAGGTGCTGCTCCTGGGATGAGTTCAATAATGAAGTTCACTTCCCTCTCGGGAGGTAAGCTAGGTAGTTCAGATGGAAACACATCTGGGAACTCATTTACAATAGGGATGTCTGCTATGATAATCTCCTTGGACTTTGTAATAATGACAGAAGCAAGAAAAGCTTCACATCCTCGCGAGATGAGCTTGCAAGCGTGAAGTGAGGATATGATAGTGGGGTGTTTCTTGTATTTGATGCCAAGAAAAGAGAATCTTGGAAGACCGGGTTTTCGAAAAGATATAATCCTATTTCGGCAATTGATATAAGCATCGTGGTCTACAAGCCAATCTACCCCTAAAATGGCATCATAACCTTTCATGTCAAGGCATACTAAGTTTGCGGGGAGATTGTGACCTTCTACTATCACTTCGCTATCAGCATAATAGTTGGTAAGGTTAGTTCCAGATCCTAAGGGTGTGGAAATAGTAAGATCTGAAGGTAAGGGAACTGATGCGATTGGTAATATCTTAGCAAAAGTAGTGGAGATAAAAGAATGAGAGGCACCAGTATCAAATAGCACAAATGCAAGACGAGAACAAATTTGAAGAGTACCTTCCATAAGCCCATCATCCTTGGGCGCTTCCTCTTCATCTAGAACGGCATTGAGGCGAGCCTACCTCCTGCGTCCATTACCAGATGACTGGTCCTTCATAAGGGGGCAATCCGGCATGCGATGCTCCCTGCTTCCACGACGTAAACAAGCGCCAAGGCGCTTCTAACACTCCTCAGCCGAATGGCCGAATTTCTCACAAAATGTGCAAGCCGTGGCGACCTGCTCCTTCTCTTCCTTGACTTTCTTTTGCTTGTGGGAACTTCCACCGTTCCCACGCCTAGATCTTTTCTTACTATCACGGCTTTTGTAGGGTTCCGTGATACTAAATTTCTCTTTCTTATAACGCCGATCGGAACGTCGGCTTGATTCTTCTCCTTTTCCTTTTAACTTCTCAACCTTCTCTAAGGTCCTTTCACATAAATATGCTCGTTGAACCATCTCCGCATAGGTACGGATGTTTTGGGGTCCCGAGTTGCTGGATGAAACCGAGTCGTAACCCGTCCATAAACTGATTTGCCTTCAATAAGTCGGTGCTGATAAGATGTGGTGCGTAAGGTGCTAGCCTTGAAAATTGTAGTTCATATTCGGCAACCGTCATCATTCTTTGCCGAAGAGCGGCGAACTTCATAGCCTTTCGTTCCTTTACGTGCTCAGAAAAGTACTTAGCACGGACTAGGGTAAGAAAACTGTCCCATGTATGAGGTGCATTGGCCGGAGGTGCTGGAACCGACGTCCACCAAGTACGGGCATCCTTATTAAGTTGAAACGTTGCCAGACGCACCTTCTCCTGATCGGTGCATTGAATGACATCAAAGATACGATTCATTTCATCGATCTAATTTTCTGCTTCATCCGGGTTAGAGGAACCGTAGAAACGCGGAGGGTTTAAACTCCAGAAATTGCGATGTAGATCACCAGCCCGTGCTCCTGCGCCACCTTGCGCTATAGTTTGCAATGCCTGGGTAAGGTCGGCAACTATTTGTTGCATACCATCCCAATATACACGATGAGCCATTTGTAAGATAAGGTACCTAGGAGAAAATAATAACTTGTTATTTCTCATAAAATTGGAATGAAGAAATTAAATCTTAAAGCTAATTAATTATCTTATCCTGGGCTCTACCCACTTCTCACATGGGTATGTAAACTTCTTCCTTAGTTTATAGGTAGGGGGCCTTAAACCTTGGACTTATCCTATGACATGATTCCTTCTTCCTAAGTCCTGAGACTTAAGCACTGATACCAACTTAACTGTCACGCCCCGAGCCTTTATTTCAGTGGAAGACTAACTCGGGGAGCGCGAACAGCCGGCATGGTAAGCCTCTTGCAAGCAAGAATGATCAGAGCACAAGACAATCACACAAAATGAATGCAATTGCACAATATTTACTAAAAATCCAACTCATTCCATTATCAATCAAATATTCAAATACAATAACTTTTTTCCACCATCTTTCACTCTACTTGACTCAAAAAATAGAAAAATTACATTGACTCCATCTAAACAATATAGACTTCCTAAGTCTTCGCTCATCTTTATTCACTCTCGGATCCGCTACTTGAACATTCTGTACCCGAATCAGACTCACTTTCATTTCCTGAAAAGATTAGAAATAGGTAATGAGCACACTTGCCCACTAGGTATCTTCGCATCAACATGAAGGCACTATTAAAGTAATTAACATTTTTGCTCTAGAGAAATAAGGCAAAATCATGCGAATGTGATAACCCTACGATTAAACCAACGTAACAAGATGATCATATAAGATAGAATGAGAGCAAGATTAAACTAGCATGAATGTGACAAGAACATGGGATTGGCCTTTTATGAACAAGAATGTAACGAGAATGCACTTTCACTTTTCACTTTCATAACCATAAAGGTTACGCACGAGAATGTCAATCATGTAGCAATTCACTAGATTTTCACGAGTGCTCATGAATTTCACTTATTTATAAAGAAAGTACTCCCAGCGCAATGCGACGCCAGTAACATCATACCCCATGGTTTATAAAATAGTATGTTTCTGGCAATCAACTGTGGGGACTAGCATAGAGCCCTTGGACATAATCAGCGCCCGAACTGCATCTTCACGTATAAATCAAGCTACTTCCATGAGTGTAACAATAAAGCATGGCCAAGAATGTAATAAGGTCAAGAACTCATGATAACAACAATCAATGAATGAATGCTTCAATTTAGAGTATGAGAGATCAAGAAAAAGATTTAAATAATGTCAAGCTCACGGAAACAAATCGACAGCATAACGGTACATTTTTCTCTTTCCAATCATTATATTAAGTTTCTTGATCAATATTATAAGTTCTAGACTATCATTAGTCCATCTAGAACCTTTAGAATATCAACCCTTGGGTCAAACCTTGGGTTACATACTTAAGCAATGTGACGGTCGTTTACTGGGCCATTACATCATGTAACGCTCCAGTAGTGGGCCATTACAATGATCCGAATTCAGAATGATCAACTAGACTCAGAGAAGTGTGACGGTCATTCATTGGGCCGTTACGTTGTGTGATGGTCCATGATTAGGCCGTTACAGTAGTCTGAGACCAGAATCAAGCAATCGAACTCAGATGAATGTGACGGTCTTATATTGGGCCGTTACATTGCCTGACGGTCCAATATAGAGCTGTTACACTATTGATAACCAGAAAATATCGATAGTGTACTCTAATCAATGGACTTTAAGGGTACAACTAACTCGGCGTCCTAGTGGGAATCCCAGGCTCGCGGAGAATTACGGAGGCCTTGAAACAAGATTTCCTAGTCCATTGGAAGGAATATCCAATAGAGAGGTCCTCAAGTCCAAGAATAATGTTCCTATAGTGCAAAGTGAACTAATGGACAACATACCGGAATATGTGCCATGTACTTATAGAAATGACTCCATTGATAAAGAGTGAATGTATAATCGTTGTGAAGCCAAGATAAACTCCGTCAATACAACATTTAGAAATCATGATTTACAATACAAAACTATAGAACTTTTGGTACATGAAACTAGCATAACTTAAAATATCATGCAATACCTATCATGAACAATTATATAACTTAAGAGTCACATAACAGGTTAAAACTTAGATATCTAGGGTTAATTATAAGTAAAATTAATTGGTAAATATTATGTCATGAACTGACAGAACACAGAGTCTAACGGTCTAACATGGGTGCGTCACCGTGTCTGTGACAGTCTATCGAGGGGCCGTTACTGTAATGTAACGCTCCTGTCCTGGTGCGTTAGAGACAACAGTGAAACGAAAACATAACAGAGTGTATGACGGTCTGTCGTAAGGCCGTTACATGTATGTGACGGTCCTACCATGATGCGTCAGAGCGTTTGCTGACAGAAACTGATATTAAACATAAGAGATTAACACACATCATGTCTGTAAATCAAATACCATGTCCATCCTAGGCATGATAATAAAGTATAGGCTATCTACATGCATGGGTTTCAGTGAATAGACAAGATAACATCTTTTAATTTTCTACTTAGGGCTAAGAGATGTATGAATGCATAGAACTATTAAAACATGAAATTCATGATCTATTATGCATGGAATTCAATCAAACCAGAGGGCTTTTAGTCCGATCAAGAGGTTTTTGCCGTTCATGAGATAACCTACCTCTTAACTTGGTTTTAAACTTCCAATTTATGGTTTGAAAAACGTGCCCTAGCTCTCCTCTTCCTGTGACTTTTCAACAACTTCCTTGGGCTCTAACTCCACGACCTCTTGACCTAAAGACGTGAAATTTGGAGAGGAGTTAGTCTAAAGTATTGTAAACAAATTCCTCTAAAGAACTTACCTGAGATTATGACTCCTTACCTTGATTCCATGCGAGTAAAAGTAAGGGTCGCGTAGTTCAGAACTAGGTCCTATTTATAGAGTTCTAGTTAGGGTTTGAGGATTAGATCGATTCTAGAGTCCTTAATCTGCCAGAATCTAATCCTTACGAGTCCTTAGTAGTGTTATGAACTCTCCCAAGTCGATCCTTAGTGGATAAGATCTCAAGGTTCAGATCTTTCTACTCGTTCTTTCCTTCACGGAACTAACAGGGTGTAACAGCTGTAGAGCCCTGCGTTACGAGCATGTGACCGTCTCATGATAGACCGTTACATTCAATGTTCCCAGAGTTCAACATTAATCAAACTCTTTTGCTAATTATCCTATATAATTATTTATATAATTTGTATCTATCCTTATTCTGCTAAAACCTGACTTCTAAGAGTCCCTAGTGATTTTACATGTCATTCTAATTATGTCTCTTATGGAGAGGATCATCAAGTTCTAATCTTTTTATACATTCTCTTACTTACGGAACTTGCAGGCTATGACGGTCTAGGGTATACGCGTCACAAGGCTGTGGCGGTCTCCTGATGGACCGTTACATTCGACGCATTCAGAATTTTAATTTTAATAAAACTCTTTTATTTATTTTTCATCTAGTTATGATATTAAGTGGTGTTTATCCTTTAAAATCCTTGAATAGGCTTAATAACCTTCTAGAATATGGGCCAAATTAAATGGGCATGGTCTTTAAACCTTTTTGATTTGTTTAGTAGATTAGGTTAATTGATTAACACAATTGGGCCTTATAATGGCTAATAAACTCAATAATCCATTTATAAATTTATTTATCCCTTAGAAATTACAAATAAATTATAAAATAATATAGAAATAACTTATATAAATTCTGGGGCACTACAAAACCTATCACATGCAGCGGCATATACGAAGTAATACGAGTAAAGCAATGCCTACGAGGAGGGCAGCGAGTTTACCTCCACGCTCCAGGCGTGAGGAAGACGTTCCCGGCCAGTTACGGTAACTCCCGGTAACAACGGTAAAAGTTAATTACAACAGTGAAATCTATTGCCCACTCCACGCAAGGAGGTAAAGGGCTACAAGTGGGACCCGGGAGGACCGACCCTGGGTTGACGGGCAGCAATCTGGAGGTGCGTACGGCGCGAACTCGACATGCTGGTCCGACTCGGTAATATTCCAACTCGGTGCTACGCCAACTCGGTTGCTGACTCACTGGACATCAAGCAACATTTTTCAAAGGAACGTCGCCTTCCTGAGATCTTCAGGAGGCGCCGCTTGGCTGGGACGATGGCAGGGCGTCCCTGAACGACTCCCTGAAGGGGCGGTCGCTGAAGTTGACCTTTGATATTTATTTCTGAATTTTCTCCCAGACTGAGTTGTGGTGGAGCTTCACGAAAAGAATTCCTACGACCATACCCGATGTCGGATTGATGCACAAGAGATACCGATGGATAGAGGATTCAGAGATCTACAACATATATTTTTGGTGGCTCCATCCACAGAACGGATTAAAAATAAAAATGACTGCAAACTATCTCTATTTTCAGACTCGGACTGACAGACACACAGGGTAGAGATGGATCTGCCTGAAACAGACCTTTGACCGAGGGATAAATGATTTTTTTTGACTCAAAACAAATTATGGTGGACGGGGGTATACGTGAGGAGCACTAGGGAATTTTTGTGGATTTTCTAAAATTTTCTATGTGGGTGGAGAAATTGCAACAAGGCGACTCTGTCCTGTAGATCTGCAAAAGGGCAGATTACTGAGAGGACAAACAAAAATATGGGAAAATTATCAAATGGACTCCAAATGACACGAAATTTTAACTAGAGGTTAGGGGAGATGGACAGAACAAACCCTCAAAATTAGGGCTCAATCAGACAATAAGAACTAGAGATACAATTTTGGAGAAGAGGTTCTATCCTGATGGAGACAGAACTCCGATGATGGTGGCGGCGGCGCGACGGCGGTGCGATGGCGTCGGCGGCGGCGGTAGAAATAGAATTCAGAGGGGCTAAGGAGAAGATAGACTGGCATCACACCCAATATTTAGTAGAAATCCATCTGCAAGAGGGGGAGGGAGAGAGGAACAAGGGCACATCCTTCAATGGCTCAAGCCAATTTCATAAATTTTCTTCATTAATTTCTCTAATGACACTATACATGGGCTTATATAGAGAATGGCAAGGGGTGGGGGGCAGGGAATTTCATGGGAGAGAGGGGATTTTCTTCCCCATGTGGTCAAATGACCAAAAAAAATAAAAAATATAACATAGGATAAACTATATTATAAGGGGGAAGCATCTTGGACCTTAAGTGTTGGAATATTGGACTTTTTAATCCAATTGTCCCCTTGAATGGTCAAACCATCTAGAAGCCCACCTTGGACCTTTGACTGAGCCCACATGGGCCCTAAGACTTAGGTGGACCAATAGGAAAGGAGATGGGGGCCCCTTGCTGGTCCGACTAGACTTTTGCACAAAAACCGAAAGAATCTTAAGGAATGACAAATTGGCTTATAAAGCCTTACAATTGTAAACCTACTTCCCAAGGATATAAATGTAAACTAAAAGGACACAAATATAAAAATAAAAGTTAGTGCCTGGTGTAGATTTCCATCAATTCTCTCCGGGTGGGAAGAACTCGACCCCGTCGAGTAAGGGGTGCGGCTGCTCGTGACGCCGACGGATCCATCATCGTACCCGGAAGCGCGGAGTACGCTCCACTCCAAGTAATCGACACTTGCTCATCCCGTATAGATTCGATATGCATACGCTGCCATGAGAATGACGCTAGAGGTGGACACTCCGGGGTGGGGTCACTCTCAAATGAGGGAGGCGGCTCAAAGACTCACTAGGAATCACCGCGGGTCCCTTATGTGACTAGATCCGATATGTGGAGTAGAATCGATCCCAATAGTCCGACAAGTCTCATACTCGAAAGGGACTAACAACGCGAGCGTACAAAACTGACTCGACTCAACGTATGCATAGACACACAATGCACTCGACAAACAAACGAAACAAAGACTCACAAGGACCCTAAACAAACCTAATGTTAGTCCGACCCGTACATGGGTGACGGCGGACCAGGACATCCGAATATGTGCCATGCATGCATCTTATGTACCCGAAGGTTGGTGGTATGGGAAACACCTAGACGCCCAAGTATGACCCAGTCATGCATGAATGGCCCTTTGGATTTGGGTGGGGAAGGGCTAGGAGATCCAAAACTACCCTCGTCATTACCCCTAGACGTAGGTACAGCTTGCCAACTAGACCGAGGGGTAGGGGTGGGATTGTAGCACCCCTGAAAAGTTTAAAGAAAAACCTGTACTCTAATTAGAAATAAACTAGTGTAAAATTAAATAAATAATTAAACTAAAGGGCCTTGAAGGCTTTACACAAACCTAAATTGTTACATATATATACTTAGTGGGCTTATATTATTGTTTTCCTTAATATATATGGGCCTTGGAGGCTTTACAAATTGTTACATGTACACTTAGTGGGCTTATATTATTGTTTCCCCTTAATATAAATGGGCCTTGAAGGCTTTACAAACTCACATCTACATGTATACTTTAGTGGGCTCATATTATTGTTTCCCCTTAATATAAATGGGCCTTGAAGGCTTTACAAACCCACATCTACATATATACTTTAGTGGGCTCATATTATTGTTTCCCCTTAAAATATATAAATGGGCCTTGGAGGTTTTACAAACCCACATCAAAGAGCCCAAACCCATGTAAGTTTCCCAATGGGCTAACCCCAACCCAAATAACCACATGTATATGCACAAGCCCATACAAGTCCTTTTCTCTTAAAAACCCAACGTGCTATCTCATACAAACCATTCAAGCCTTTCATTAAAAAACCCAAAACGTGTTATCTGCCACCTACCCAACCACCTAATCTTAACACATGTGACAAATGGGGACAGCCAACATCATTAAAGTAGGGGGGATGGTCAATACGCGGATTAGTGTCCAAATGAAAATGGTTTTCGGCTGTTGAACGGTTGGGAATTTGTTCACATAGGAAGCCATTAGAACCTTCCCATCCGAACCACACCTCTCCTATAAATCCCCCTGCTCTCATTCGTGCAAAGTTGTTGTACATCTTCTCCTAAACACTCTTCTTCCTCTTCCATTTCTTGTTCTTTCCTGTTGCACAAGAAGGGTGCTATCATCTTTATTCCCTTTCCTGTGGTGGTGGAAAGTGAAGGAAGTTACAGAGACGTCTTCTTCTTATTATATCTCACTATTCATTCTCAGATCATCATTTAAGGTAGGTCTTCTCTCCCCAGACGAAAACTCTTAAAAACATGCTTAGTTAAATGGTTAGACGATCACGTTATAAACTTTTCTAGTTGTTTAGTTTTAGAAATGGATTAGTATTAAAAATAGATTACTATTCATGTAGTTAACACCCGTACCATCTTTGACGATTTTTATCTTTTTATCCTGATACAATAAAATCGTGATATTTCAGGGTTAAGATCCTCATATCTTTTTCCTATTTATCATGTAATTAGTTTCGAAAAAGGATTAGTATTTGAAACGGGTCACTATTCATGTAGTTAACACCCGTACCATCTTTGACGATTTTTATCTTTTTATCCTGATACAATAAAATCGTGATATTTAAGCGTTAAGATCCTCAGATCTTTTTCCTATTTATCTTGTAATTAGTTTGGAAAAAGATTAGTATTTGAAACGGGTCACTATTCATATGCTTAACACCAGTACCATCTTCATCGATTTTTATCTTTTTATCCTGATACAATAAAATCGTGATATTTCAGGGTTAAGATCCTTAAAATTTTCTCCTATTTATCATGTAATTAGTTTCTGTAAAAACTCAATAAATAAAAAGTGTCACTGTTCATCCATGAGATGAACAGTAGCATACAATTGTAACGACGTTCATGCGAACCCACTCATTTGAATAGGTATATAAATATATAACCATACCTTGAAATTCTATATCTATTAAACTAGACAACATAAATTAAAAAAATTATATATTTGAAATCCTTGAATTTTTCTCCAAATTATCATATACTTTATTTTCAAAAGTTCTTATTAAATAATATGTGTCCTTTTAAAAGGTATGTTCTATATTAAATGAAATAACGTCTTAAAAAAAGAGGTAAATATTTGTTTAATTAAAAATACGAGAAATGAACATCCACCTATAAGGACGTCATTTATATTAAGTGAAAAAAATAATAATAAGTTAAATTGCGCCTGTTATAACCGACGCTATTTATTCTTGCTTAAATATCATATTTACATAATTAGCGCCCGTTAATAAGGACGCCAATTCCATTCTACGGTTTCCTAGACCAATTACCTAGTCTTATGCATATTTTCTAGTTAAGTCATCTCTACATAAATCTCTGGCCTTGAATTCTAAAATTCCATTAATCCGCCTTAACATCCTACAATAAGCTATTTTTTTTGGAATTCCCAATGGCTACAAAACTATAGTGGATGTCAATTTATGTGACCAATGCCTGTGCATATAGGGCCCAATCTGGTCCTGGCAGAAGCACCCGAAAGTACTTGTGCCCATGGGAGTTGAATGATTACGGTGTGATATTGCACCAGAGTACATGACTAGCCTGATTGATGACGTTCCACAATTCTCTCTTGCTTGATTTGATACACTTGACTTGCGTGGCCCTGATTGGGCAGTCCTCGAACAAATGTGTAGCCACTATCTCGTGACCTGACTTGATATTACTTGCTCGGTACCCTTGTTAAATTTACTTGATATACATGATACCCTACTAGCTCGTTCTTAATATTTATTGTTATTCCACTCTCGTTATTCACTCGCATTTTTTTTATACATAATCATGCCATACTGCATAATGTATTAATCACGTAAAGCATGTCTGGGTCTGAAGATATAATTCCTACTGAGCGTTCGCTCATCAAGTGCTTTCCAATAATTTTTCAGGTAATTTGGACTCTGAATAGCGACCAGATGGGAATGACCAAGAGTGATGAGTGTAGAAGTCCCTAAGCACCGTGCCAAGTCCTGTTGCATCGTGTCTTTCTGTTATTGTTATTAAGTCACCTTTATTTAAACGAGTCATTGTTAAATTGACATTATGTATTGATGATTTAGTGTGGAAGGTGTCAGTTTTATAAATTATTGTTGTTATTAGCGCGCTCTGTCGTTGTCGTCGAAATTGTTATTGCTCTGATTGACATGAATGATTATAAACTCGTCACGCTCTCCGGGTTTCTTCCGCGCTCAGGGCGTGACAGTTTTTGTGGTATCAGAGCCTATGGTTTTGAACTCCTAGGTAACCCCAAGTCCAAGGATAGGTCAACCCTTAAACTCGTGAGATCGGGTAGAGCCAAGGGATTTAAGTCATCATAGGGTGACCATCCTTATAAATAAATATGAGACTAATTTAAACTCTTGTAGGATTATGGTTGCGGAACGTGCCCAGTGGCGTGAGATGCAGCGTACTGTCCAGGACTTTACCCAGGCATTACAACAGATAGCGCAAGGTGGAGCTAACCGTGGAGCGGGAGATCTCCACAGAGGTTTCAGGAATATGAACCCACCTAAGTTCACAGGTTCTTCTAACCCGGATGATGCTGAAAATTGGTTGAAGGAGATCGAGCGAATATTCCGTGTCATGCAGTGCACGGATGATGAAAAGGTCCTACTAGCTACATTTCAACTGGAACGAGATGCAAGGTGCTGGTGGGAGTCAGTCGAAGCTACATTAATGGAAGACAATGTGTCATGGACTGACTTTGTCGGTCATTTCAACAATAAATATTTCTCCGACCGCGTCCAAGAGAAGAAGGCCGTAGAATTTGCCGCTCTCAAGCAAAGAACCTTAACAGTGGCCGAGTATGAGGCCCAGTTCTCTAGGCTATCAAGATACGTACCTCACTTGGTGTGTACGGAGAAGATGAAAGCCCGGCGTTTCTTAAATGGGCTTAGGCCCCAATTCATCACTCAATTGGCACCAATGGATATCCAAGTATATCCGGAGATTGTTCGACGTGCTCAACTGCTGGAAGATGCCACGGAGTTGTCCAACAAAATCCATGGTAAGGACAAGAAGGAGATCGTTACTACCTCCGGCAACTTCAAACCTTCTTTCAAGAAGAAGCGACCCAATGTTGGAGGAGAGTACTCCAAGGATAAGAAGCCCAAGCAAATCCACAAGCCTTTCTCCATCACTACGCCAGCTAAGGAGAATTGCTATTATTGTGACAAGCCTGGCCATAAGGCCGATGAACGCTGGAGAAAGTTGGGAGCGTGCCTCCGATGCGGGAGTCAGGAACACCGAATCCCTGATTGCCCCCTATTGAATGAATGGGCGGAATCAACAATCAAAGAAGAAAAGCGCCCAGCAAAGAAGCAAGGACGTCTCCAACCTCTGCAAGAGACGAAACCAACTGACGGCGGACTGGTGGAAGGTACCTTATCTATCTGTTCCAAGTTTGCTCAAGTTTTGTTCGATACCGGCGCAACCCATTCTTTTGTTTCGAAGAAATTTTCTGCTTCATTCTCTATGGAACCTGAACGGATGAACTTAGTAATTTCTACTCCGTTAGGGAATGATTCCGAAGTCACATACCATTACCAAAACTGTGAGGTCAGGATTAAAGGCCACAATCTACCTGCTGATCTGATATGCTTAGATCTACAGGGGTATGATGTCATTCTAGGTGTCGATTGGCTTTCCACCCATCGGGCAACTGTAGACTGTCGGAATGGGAAAGTAACCTTTATAGATTACCCGGAGTTAACTTATATTACTCCGCAAAAGAGATCACTAGTTATCTCGGCTCTTCGAGCCCATAAACTTATCAGCAAAGGTTACGAGGCATTCTTAGCATTTGTAACTGTCCTGGAAACTAAGGTGGCCTGACTTGAAGACATTCAAGTAGTTCGGGAATTTCTCGATGTTTTCCTTGAAGATTTACCTGGTTTACCACCAGAGAGGGAAGTCTCTTTCACCATAGACCTTGTTCCGGGTGCCGGACCTGTTTCCAAAGCACCCTACAGAATGTCCCCCGCAGAACTGAAGGAATTGAAGGAGCAACTCATGGAATTATTAAAGAAAGGTTTCATCAGACCGAGTACTTCCCCATGGGGAGCTCCGGTGTTATTTGTCAAGAAGAAGGATGGATCGATGAGGCTATGTATTGATTATCGTCAGTTGAACCACCTTACCATCAAAAACAAGTATCCACTACCGAGGATAGATGAACTCTTCGATCAAATTTCTGGAGCAAAGTACTTCTCAAAGATTGATCTTCGGTCGGGTTATCACCAACTAAGGATCAAAGAAGAGGATATTCACAAAATTGCATTTCGAAGCAGGTACGGGCATTATGAATTTACTGTTATGCTTTTTGGACTAACAAATGCCCCTGCAGCGTTTATGCAGCTCATGAATAGCACTTTTAGACAACATCTGGATAAATTCATTGTGGTTTTCATTGATGATATTCTGATATATTCAAAGTCTGAAGAGGAGCATGAAGTACAATTGAGGATAGCGTTACAGATATTGAGGGACCATCATTTGTATGCCAAATTCAGCAAGTGCGAGTTTTGGCTAGAAGAAGTATCCTTTATAGGCCATATAGTCTCGAAGGATGGAATTTCTGTGGATCCTACAAAGGTTGAAGCAGTGAGGAAATGGGAGCGACCTACAAATGCAACAGAAATACGAAGTTTCTTGGGTCTAGCTGGTTACTACTGGCATTTTATCAAGGACTTCTCGAAAATCGCAGTACCAATCACCAGGCTGACTCGCAAGGAAGTATCATATGAATGGAACGAGGATTGTGAAAGAAGTTTTCAAGCTTTAAAGGACCACTTGACTACTGCTCCGGTCTTGGCCCTACCTATCGAAGGAGAAAAGTACGAGATATATACGGATGCTTCCGGTATTGGCCTCGGGTGTGTGCTGATGCAACAAGGAAGAGTTATTGCATACTCTTCCAGGCAACTGAAGAAACATGAAGAAAACTACCCGGTACATGACCTGGAACTAGCCACGGTAGTATTTGCTTTAAAGATTTGGAGACACTATCTCTACGGAGAGCCTTTCACCGTGTACTCTGATCATAAAAGTCTCAAGTACCTATTTTCTCAGAAGGAACTTAATATGAGGCAAAGGCGTTGGCTGGAATACCTCAAGGATTTCGACTTTACCATACAATACCACCCTGGCAAGAGTAATTCTGTCGCAGATGCTTTAAGTCAGAACCCAAGAGCAATAGTGTCCAATTTGATGATCCAGGAATGGAAGTTATTGGAGAAAGTTTCTGAGCTTGACATAAATATGAACAAGGAGGAAAGGTGCATTACTCTGGCACACATGAGTTTGCATCCGGACCTACTTTCTAAGATCATGAGATTGCAAGAAGAAGATCCTATACTTATGGAGATAAAGGATAAGCTAGGTGAAAGACCTGATTTTTAGTCAGTAATTGATGGCAGACTGTTATTCCATGAAAGGACCTGTGTACCAGACTGTCCGGAATTGAAGAAAAGGATACTAGAAGAAGCTCACCGCTCTAGATACACTATCCATCCTGGAGCAACCAAGATGTACAAAGACTTGAGAAGAATTTTTTGGTGGCCCAACATGAAACGGGAGGTAGCAGATTTTGTATCTCGCTGCCTTACGTGCCAGCAAGTAAAGGTGGAACACCAAAAACCGGCTGGAAAGTTACATCCTCTGGACATTCCCAAGTGGAAATGGGAAGATATTGGAATGGATTTCATCATGGGCTTGCCTAAGTCTCAAGGCGGACATGATGGTATCTGGGTAATAATAGACCGCCTCACCAAATCGGCTCACTTTCTACCTATCAAGAGCCGTTGGTCGATTAACGTCCTAACAGCACTATACACCAAGGAGATTGTTAGACTACATGGTGTACCTGTAACTATTGTGTCTGACCGAGACCCGCGTTTCACCTCTCATTTTTGGAAGGGTTTACAACACTCAATGGGGACAAAGCTCAACTTTAGTACTGCCTTTCATCCCCAGACGGATGGGCAGACAGAAAGGACGAATCAGATCGTGGAAGATATGTTAAGAGCATGTGTCATTGACTTCGGTGGAAGTTGGCATGACCATTTGCCCCTGGCCGAGTTTGCTTATAACAATAGCTACCATGCTAGTATCCAAATGGCTCCATTCGAAGCACTTTATGGTAGAAGTTGTCGATCTCCAATATGTTGGGATGAAGTTGGTGAAAGACAACTACTAGGACCAGATATGGTTCGAGACACGAATGAGAAGGTCCAACTCATCAGAGATAGACTCAAAATAGCTCAGTCCAGGCAGAAGTCCTATGCTGACAACAGAAGAAGAAACCTGGAATTTCAAGTTGGGGACCATGTTTTCCTCAAGGTTTCTCCTGGTCGTGGTATTAGAAGGTTCGATGTCAATGGTAAACTTACACCAAGGTTTATTGGTCCATTCGAAGTGCTAGAAAGAGTTGGCGAGGTAGCTTATCGCATTACTTTACCTCCTCAACTGTCAGAAGTGCACAACGTGTTCCACGTTTCTATGCTAAAGAAGTATGTGCACGACCCTTTCCACGTCATCGATCATCACGACTTGGTGATTCAAAAGGATCTTACATATGAACAGAAGCCGATGAGGATTCTTGATCGAGAAGTTAGAGTATTACGAAGTAAGACCATTCCCATGGTAAAAATACAATGGAACAAATGCCTAGAGCAAGAAGTTACATGGGAAACTGAAGAGTCCATGCGAAGGAGATATCCGGAGCTATTCTAGACTGTAAGTACCCTATACCCTCTATGTCTCCAATTATGCAGTTGAATTTGGGGACCAAATTCTTTTAAGTGGGGGAGGGTGTAGCACCCCTGAAAAGTTTAAAGAAAAACATGTACTCTAATTAGAAATAAACTAGTGTAAAAATAAATAAATAATTAAACAAAAGGGCCTTGAAGGCTTTACACAAACCTAAATTGTTACATATATATACTTAGTGGGCTTATATTATTGTTTTCCTTAATATATATGGGCCTTGGAGGCTTTACAAATTGTTACATGTACACTTAGTGGGCTTATATTATTGTTTCCCCTTAATATAAATGGGCCTTGAAGGCTTTACAAACTCACATCTACATGTATATTTTAGTGGGCTCATATTATTGTTTCCCCTTAATATAAATGGGCCTTGAAGGCTTTACAAACCCACATCTACGTATATACTTTAGTGGGCTCATATTATTGTTTCCCCTTAAAATATATAAATGGGCCTTGGAGGTTTTACAAACCCACATCAAAGAGCCCAAACCCATGTAAGTTTCCCAATGGGCTAACCCCAACCCAAATAACCACATGTATATGCACAAGCCCATACAAGTTCTTTTCTCTTAAAAACCCAACATGCTATCTCATACAAACCATTCAAGCCTTTCATTAAAAAACCCAAAACGTGTTATCTGCCACCTACCCAACCACCTAATCTTAACACATGTGACAAATGGGGACAGCCGACATCATTAAAGTAGGGGGGATGGTCAATATGCGGATTAGTGTCCAAATGAAAATGGTTTTCGGCTGTTGAACGGCTGGGAATTTGTTCACACAGGAAGCCATTAGAACCTTCCCATCCGAACCACACCTCTCCTATAAATCCCCCTACTCTCATTCATGCAAAGTTGTTGTACATCTTCTCCTAAACACTCTTCTTCCTCTTCCATTTCTTGTTCTTTGCTGTTGCACAAGAAGGGTGCTATCATCTTTATTCCCTTTCCTGTGGTGGTGGAAAGTGAAGGAAGTTGCAGAGATGTCTTCTTCTTATTATATCTCACTATTCATTCTCAGATCATCATTTAAGGTAGGTCTTCTCTCTCCAGACGAAAACTCTTAAAAACATACTTAGTTAAATGGTTAGACGATCACGTTATAAACTTTTCTGGTTGTTTAGTTTTAGAAATGGATTAGTATTAAAAATAGATTACTATTCATGTAGTTAACACCCGTACCATCTTTGACGATTTTTATCTTTTTATTCTGATACAATAAAATCGTGATATTTCAGGGTTAAGATCCTCATATCTTTTTCCTATTTATCATGTAATTAGTTTCGAAAAATGATTAGTATTTGAAACGGGTCACTATTCATGTAGTTAACACCTGTACCATCTTTGACGATTTTTATCTTTTTATCCCGATACAATAAAATCGTGATATTTCAGGGTTAAGATCCTCAGATCTTTTTCCTATTTATCATGTAATTAGTTTGGAAAAAGATTAGTATTTGAAACGGGTCACTATTCATATGCTTAACACCCGTACCATCTTCATCGATTTTTATCTTTTTATCCTGATACAATAAAATCGTGATATTTCAGGGTTAAGATCCTTAAAATTTTCTCCTATTTATCATGTAATTAGTTTATGTAAAAACTTAATAAATAAAAAGTGTCACTGTTCATCCATGAGATGAACAGTAGCATACAATTGTAATGCCGTTCATACGAACTCACTCATTTGAATATGTATATAAATATATAACCATACCTTGAAATTCTATATCTATTAAACTAGAAAACATAAATTAAAAAAATTATATATTTGAAATCCTTGAATTTTTCTCCAAATTATCATATACTTTATTTTCAAAAGTTCTTATTAAATAATATGTGTCCTTTTAAAAGGTATGTTCTATATTAAATGAAATAACGTCTTTAAAAAAGAGGTAAATATTTATTTACTTAAAAATACGAGAAATGAACATCCACCTATAAGGATGTCATTTATATTAAGTGGAAAAAAATAATAATAAGTTAAATTGCGCCTGTTATAATCGACGCTATTTATTCTTGCTTAAATATCATATTTACATAATTAGCGCCCGTTAATAAGGACGCCAATTCCATTCTACGGTTTCCTAGACCAATTACCTAGTCTTATGCATATTTTCTAGTTAAGTCATCTCTACATAAATCTCTGGCCTTGAATTCCAAAATTCCATTAATCCGCCTTAACATCCTACAATAAGCTATTTTCTTTGGAATTCCCAATGGCTACAAAACTATAGTGGATGTCAATTTATGTGACCAATGCCTGTGCATATAGGGCCCAATCTGGTCTTGGGAGGAGCACCCGAAAGTACTTGTGCCCAAGGGAGTTGAATGATTACGGTGTGGCATTACACCGGAGTACATGACTAGCCTGATTGATGACGTTCCACAATTCTCTCTTGCTTGATTTGATACACTTGACTTGCGTGGCCCTGATTGGGCAGTCCTCGAACAAATGTGTAGCCACTATCTCGTGACCTGACTTGATATTACTTGCTCGGTACCCTTGTTAAATTTACTTGATATACATGATACCCTGCTAGCTCGTTCTTAATATTTATTGTTATTCCACTCTCGTTATTCACTCGCATTTTTTTTATACATAATCATGCCATACTGCATAATGTATTAATCACGTAAAGCAAGTCTGGGTCTGAAGATATAATTCCTACTGAGCGTTCGCTCATCAAGTGCTTTCCAATAATTTTTCAGGTAATTTGGACTCTGAATAGCGACCATATGGGAATGACCAAGAGTGATGAGTGTAGAAGTCCCTAAGCACCGTGCCAAGTCCTGTTGCGTCGTGTCTTTCCGTTATTGTTATTAAGTCACCTTTATTTAAACGAGTCATTGTTAAATTGACATTATGTATTGATGATTTAGTGTGGAAGGTGTCAGTTTTATAAATTATTATTGTTATTAGCGCGCTCTGTCGTTGTCTTCGAAATTGTTATTGCTCTGAATGACATGAATGATTATAAACTCGTCACGCTCTCCGGGTTTCTTCTGCGCTCGGGGCGTGACAGGGTTAGTGAACTCCTTGGAAGAAGTGGAGTGAATATGATAGCTCAGGAGGTTCACTAGTGAAGGGGTCAAAAGGGTCAAAGAATGTATGACCCCATGAAGTGGGTTCCCCCATGACTCGGTTCCAAGTTAAGAATTCATAATCACCGTCATACATTGTGATCGGTGGGACGACGGTCAAGTCTAAAAAATAGGATTCCTCCCTTGGGTAAAAGGGAATGAAGTCGGACTCAGTCGGCATCAGGAGGAATAGAAGAATCTCCGTGGTGACACAACCCACGGTGCACACGGAGGTAATGGACCCTATGGCTGGATGGGTGAAGCTACGACTAGTGTGTTGGTCGAAGCCTCGGGCCAATAAGTGCGTCAACTTCCATTGTGAATCTAATCCCATAACAAGATCATCCAAGGTATCAACATGGTGACTAGACCGAAATGTAGTGTGGATTGAGTTGACTGGCACTAATGGTAAGGTGGGGTCCATGGATGGATAAGGAGGTGGGACCAAGCCATCCTTGAGTCAACTAAGAAGCGGCTCGGCTATGTATAGCATACCCGTTAGAAACACGGGAGGCTCGGACCTTGGTGGCTCCAAATAAGATGGTTCCGAAATAAGATTGGAAGATGAGGTTGACGATAATGGAGCTCTCATGGGTGATGAAGGAATGTCATCCTCGTGGAGAAGGGGACCTTGGTGTGGCACCGGGATGTACCCTTCCATTCGATCTACCCCGGTAGTCAACCGATCTACCCCTGTAGTCAACTGATCTAGGCGTGTACTCAACCCCTTCATTGCTCCCACAATGTCTCGGAACATTCCGGCCACTTCATCGGGACTATGGACTCGGGGTGTGACCATGGTGGCCAAGATGGGGTTGGATCCCCCAGGAATGGATATGCAAGGCCATTTTTTTTGTTTTAATTTTATAAGCGAAATGTTATGCCAACTAATACAAGCACCTACACACGACTTAGAATGTGATGCAAATGTAAAGTTAAAATGAGACTCGACTACACAACTAGACACGACCAAGATTCGGTACGCGGCGGAGTTAATCGACCCGAAGATCACTCGCGCAAGTGAATCACCTCTCCGATAGGCGTAACCTAATGGTCGGATGACACCTTTTTATATAGCAAACAATGGTATGCGGATGCAATCTTAGACCGACTTAGATGATGACTAGACGTAAATGACACTTTTTTTTTGATTTTAGACACCCTAGACTCAATTGGCGCTCTGATACCAAATTGATGCGGGACGGACACACGACTTAGGACTCTAGCTCGCGATTGTCCCTATGCAAGGGAAGACTTGGACCGTGCGCGGTTAAGAAATCGGTAGTGAGTCTCGAGTATCGGCCTTTCCGTGTTAACTCGGATCGAGTCACGGGACGGTACACTCAATCTCGCTCTCTCGTAGCGGTGATAATAGAATAACAAGCTAGAAACCTATCACATGCAGCGGCATATACGAAGTAATATGAGTAAAGTAATGCCTACGAGGAGGGCAGCGAGTTTACCTTCTCGCTCCAAGCGTGAGGAAGACGTTCCCGGCCAGTTACGGTAACTCCTGGTAACAACGGTACAAGTTAATTACAACAGTGAAATCTATTGCCCACTCCACGTAGGGAGGTAAAGGGCTACAAGTGGGACCCGAGAGGACCGACCCTGGGTTGACGGGAAGCAATCTGGAGGTGCGTATGGCGCGAACTCGGCCTGCTGGTCCGACTCGACAATATTCCAACTCGGTGCTGCGCCAACTCGGTTGCTGACTCACTGGACATCAAGCAACATTTTCCAAAGGAACGTCGCCTTCCTGAGATCTTCCGGAGGCGCCGCTTGGCTGGGACGATGGCAGGGCGTCTCTGAACGACTCCCTGAAGGGGCGGTCGCTGAAGTTGACCTTTGATATTTATTTCTGAATTTTCTCCCAGACTGAGTTGTGCTGGCTGAATTCGGATCTGCTCTGCACACCTTCACGAAAAGAATTCCTACGACCAGACCCGATGTTGGATTGATGCACAAGAGATACCGATGGATAGAGGATTCAGAGATCTACAACATATATTTTTGGTGGCTCCTTCCATAGAACGACTTAGAAATAAAAATGACTTCAAACTGTCCTTTTTTTTTGACTCGGACTAACAGACACACAGAGCAGAGATGGATCTACCTGAAACAGACCTTTGACTGAAGGCTAAATGATTTTTTTTGACTCAAAACAAATTATGGTGGAAGGGGGTATACGTGAGGAGCACTAGGGAATTTTTGTGGATTTTCTAAAAATTTTTATGTAGGTGGAGAAATTACAACAAGGCGACTCTGTCCTGTAGATCTGCAAAAGAGAAGATTACTGAGAGGACAAACAAAAAAATGGGAAAATTATCAAATGGACTCCAAATGACACGAAATTTTAACTGGAGATTAGGGGAGATGGACAGAACAAACCCTCAAAAATAGGGCTCAATCAGACAATAATAACTAGAGATACAATTTCAGAGAAGAGGTTCTATCTTGATTGAGATAGAACTCCGATGACGGTGGCGGCGGCGCGACGGCGGTGCGATGGCGGCGGTAGAAATAGAATTCAGAGGGGCTAAGGAGAAGATAGAAGGGCATCACACCCAATATTTAGTAGAAATCCATCTGCAAGAGGGGGAGGGAGAGAGGAACAAGGGCACATCCTTCAATGGCTCAAGCTAATTTCATAAATTTTCTTCATTAATTTCTCTAATGACACTATACATGGGCTTATATAGAGAATGGCAAGGGGTGGGGGGCTGGGAATTTCATGGGAGAGAGGGGATTTTCTTCCCCATGTGGTCAAATGACCAAAAAAAATAAAAAATATAACGTAGGATAAACTATATTATAAGGGGGAAGCATCTTGGACCTTAAGGGTTGGAATGTTGGACTTTTTAATCCAATTGTCCCCTTGAATGGTCAAGCCATCTAGAAGCCCACCTTGGACCTTTGACTGAGCCCAAATGGGCCCTAAGACTTAGGTGGACCAATAGGAAAGGAGATGGGGTCCCCTTGCTGGTCCTACTGGACTTTTGCACAAAAACTTAAAGAATCCTAAGGAATGACAAATTGGCTTATAAAGCTTTACAATTGTAAACCTACTTCCCAAGGATATAAATGTAAACTAAAAGGACACAAATATAAAAATAAAAGTTAGTGCTCGGTGTAGATTCCCATCAATTCTCCCCGGGTGGGAAGAACTCGACCCCGTCGAGTAAGGGGTGCGGCTGCTCGTGACGCCGGCGGATCCGTCATCGTACCCGGAAGCGCGGAGTACGCTCCACTCCAAGTAATCGACACTTGCTCATCCCATATAGATTCGATATGCACATGCTGTCATGAGAATGAGGCTAGAGGTGGACACTCCGGGGTGGGGTCACTCTCAAATGAGGGAGGCGGCTCAAAGACTCACTAGGAATCACCGCGGGTCCCTTATGTGACTTGATCCGATATGTGGAGTAGAACCGATCCCAATAGTCTGACAAGTCTCATACTCGAAAGAGACTAACAATGCGAGCGTACAAAACCGACTCGACTCAACGTATGCACAGACACACAATGCACTCGACAAACAAACGAAACAAAGACTCACAAGGACCCTAAACAAACCTAATGTTAGTCCGACCCGTACATGGGTGACGGCGGACCAGGACATCCGAATATGTGCCATGAGTGCATCTTATGTACCCGAAGGTTGGTGGTATGGGAAACACCTAGACGCCCAAGTATGACCCAGTCATGCATGAACGGCCCTTTGGATTTGGGTGGGGAAGGGCTAGGAGATCCAAAACTACCCTCGTCATTACCCCTAGACGTAGGTACGGCTTGCCAACTAGACTGAGGGGTAGGGGTGGGATAGTGAACTCCTTGGAAGAAGTGGAGTGAATATGATAGCTCGGGAGGTTCACTAGTGAAGGGGTCAAAAGGGTTAAAGAAGGTATGACCCCATGAAGTGGGTTCCCCCATGACTCTGTTCCAAGTTAAGAATTCATAATCACCGTCATACATTGTGATCGGTGGGACGACGGTCATGTCTAAAAAATAGGATTCCTGATGCGGGATGAGACCACAGACACGACAAGCTCGTGACTGCCCCTTAACGAGGGAAGCGTCGGACGTGCGCGGTTGAGAAACCGGCAGTGAGCTAGAGTGGTCGACTCTCACTTGTGCCCGGATCGGGTCACGGGACGGTGTCGCACTCTGTCGCAGCAGCGGTAATGAATAGATAAAGTGAGCTAGATATCCCTACACATGCTCTCTAGCAGCGGCATAAACAAGCATATATGAAATTAAGCAAATGCCAAGTAAGGAAGCGAATGCGATACCTCCACGCGCTCGGCGTGGGGATGACGGACCCGGCCGATACTCGTACTCCCGGGATAAATATTACACAATGATGACAGCAATGAAATATCGTCCACTCCACGCCGGGAGGTAAAGGGCTACACAACTGGGCCAGGGAAGACCGAATTCGGGTTGACGGGCGGCTTCTCGCGTCTCTTCGGCAGCACCCGAACACGTGACGGTGGGGCCCACGTGTTGTCCGGAGGGACCGTGCAGGACCCGGTGTCACCACTGTTCCGATCGGCACCGGTCGGAATAACCGGCCACGGATCTGCCGGTTCTGTTTTCTGGCGCGCGCTCCGGCAAGAACGGACGCTGCGATCAGCCCCGACCTCGGAATGCGATGAAACTGGCGCCATTTGAAAGCTAACTTCAAATCCTTCAATCTCAGCTTTAAGATCTGGCCTGGATCTGCACGGATCTGGGCTTTAATGAATTTACAACTTCCTGTTGTACAGTAGCTGAACACTCAGATCTGCAGGGCTATTCTCTGAGAACTACCTTTGACTTCTATGAAGACCTTGGATTCAGACTTCGACCTCTTCATGAAAGTTGTGGGAAATTGAGCTAGGAAAACGACAAAACTGGTTGGACAAGTTTGGATATTGCTACGAATTGATAGGAGTTTTTCACTAACAGTGGGTCGGATCTAGAAATGGGCTGAAAGCACTGTAACTGAAGAAGAACACGAATTTTTAAAAATAGATAGATGGCTGATCAAAAATTAAGAAAATTCTTGGATGTAGGAGAACTCCCAGTGAAATTGGGAGGGTTTGGAAAAATCAAAAGGGTGGTCGGAGATGGGAGACTCAGAGCTGTTGTCACTGTAGACAGAGACAAAATAGATCTGGGAATGACAAATGAACGAAAATGGAAAATTACTAAATGGAGGAGTTTTGGCGTGAAACTTTAGGTGGAGGTGGGAATTCAAGGTAAGAACACACTCTCAAAATTTCAAATCCATCTGAGCTCGTGGCTGGCAGAAAGAATTCACGAACTACACCTCTGTCCAGCAGGACAGAAACTTGAAGACGGCTCCGCGGCGGCTCAAAGGCGGCACGAACGGCGGCGGCGGCGGCACAGATGATCACCGGAGATAGAGGGGAGGGGATAGGAGATAGAAATCACTCTAGAATTGGAGGTTGGAGGAGAGGAACCAGAGGGGAGGAGCTGGGGGCGCACCAAGCTTGTTGGATTACAACAAAAATTCTGATTTTTCATTGATTTTTACATGAAAATACAAGCTTATATATGACTCCAATCAAATCAATTGTGCACCCTTGGATCTAAGAATGGGGATTGAAGGGCTGGGATTAAGTGTGATAAACACACAAAAAATATTAAAATATGCCTAGTGGAATGGGGCACCCCCTTGACCATATGTAAGGGTTGAATGGGTAGGTGAAGGTAGGTGACCTACCTTGGACCAATGTAACCACTTGTCTACCCATGTGGCATTTTGACATTCAACCCTTCTAGATGGTCACCTAGGATGGTTGACCAGCCCCACATGAGTGACATGGACCAATGGGAAAGGGCTGAGGGCCCCCTTGCTTGGTCCTACTGGAATTTTACATATAAACCCACTAAGACCTACAATTGCGTACCCATATAACACAAGGGTATACATACAAATATGAAAAGACATAAATGTAAACAAAATGCGTACGGTCTTGCCTCGATGTCCCCGTCAATTCTCCCCGGGTGGGAGGAACTCGACCCCGTCGAGTAGGGGTATGGATGCTTGAATACTCCGGCGGATCCGTCACCGTGCCAAGTAACGCGGGTATGCTCCACTCCAAGTGACCGTCACCTGCTCATTCCATATATACTCGATATGCACAAGCTGCTATGGGCTAAAGGTGGACACTCCGGGTGGGGCACTCTCAAAAGGGGAGGTGGCGGCTCGAAGACTCACTAGGAATCACCGCTGAGTCCCTGTAGGTGACTGATCCGGGTATAGATGTAGAACCGATCCCATACTCATCGAGTGAGTCGACTCACTTCACACTCATAAGGGACTGACATCGACGAGCTTGCACAAGACACATGCAGACAAACAAATGACACACAAGCCATGCAAACAAACCACACAAGGAAAACACACGGACTCATCTATGACCCTAGACACACCTAATGTTAGTCCGACCCGTACATGGATGACGGCGGACCAGGACACCCGAACGTGTGCCATGCATGCATTTGACGTAACCGGAGGTTGACGTCATGGGGAACTCCTAGACACCCTACGATGCACCAATCATGGACATTGGGCTTGGATGTGGGAAGTTCGGGAGGTGCGGGTGGTTTGGATGGATCGGAGAAACCAAAGTTTTCATTACCCCCATATGAAAATTCGGACCTATGGCTATGTGGAGGTTGCTTGGCCCGAGTGGAAAAGGTGTGATAGTAAACTCCGCGGAGGAAGTGGAGTGAAGATGGGGGCTCGGGAGATTCACTAGTGAGGGGGTCAAAAGGGTCGAAGAAGGTATGGCCCCGTGAGGTGGGTTCCAACATGACATGGTCCCAAGTTTGGAATTCATAATCACCGCCATACATTATGATCGGTGGGACGACGGACATGTGTAAAAAATAGGACTCCTCCCTTGGGCAAAAGGGAATGAAGTCGGACTCGGCCGGCATCGGGAGGAGTAGAAGAATCTCCGTGGTGACACACCCCACGGTGCACACGGAGGTAATGGACCCTAAGGCCAGATGGGTGAAGCTAAGACTAGCGGGTTGGTCAACGCCTCGCGCCAGTAGGTGCGTCAACTTCCATTGTGAATCTAATCCCATGACAAGATCATCCAACGTGTCAACATGGTGACTAGATCGAAAAATTGTGTGGTAGGAGTTGAAGGGTACCAATGGTAGTGTGGGGTCCATAGATAGAAAGGGAGGTGGGACCAAGCCATCCTTGAGCCAACTAAAAAGCGGCTCGGCGATGTATAGCGTTCCCGTAAGAAACACGGGTGGCTCGGGATGAGACGGCTCCAAGCATAATGGTTCCGAATGTGGAGTGGACCGCTGGGGTTGGGTGGCTGGACATGTGAGGGTGATCTTGCCGGGTAGGTAAGGTGGGTATAAGGTGCAAGTCCTCTTGCCCCAGTCAAGATTGGCTCTTCGTTCTCCTAACCACGTTTGTCCTAAAATGATGCATGAACCAGCAAGTGTGCCGATCCTACACCATGCGCCATCGGTGTAGAGAACAAAGCCGATCCTCTTATAGAACTCAACACAAGCAAAATCACCATCGCGGACAATCTCGCCTGTCTTGGAGAGAGACTCCACGATGTCAAGAGAAACCCAATTATCTGACTCCCTATCGGTGAAATGGAGTTCCGTTGTGGACCCGTTGGGTAGAGCGACTTTCATAGTGAGAGGGGTAAAACCAAGGGCTCGATCCATGAGGACATTGACTTTGGCCACAAAGGTTGACCACCCAGATGTGTGGTCTTGGAGAACGGCCATGGGTAGCGGACATGGACATGCATACGCACGGTGACAAGACACTAGACCGACTATGCAAGTTTGGAATGCATGCACACTAAGGACCCTAGACGTAAACCAAGACTCGGTACGTGACGGAGTTAACCGATCCGAAGATCACTCGCGCAAGTGTGCAGCCTTCCCGATAGGCGTAGCCTAACATTCGGACAACACCTTTTGATATACCGGGTTATTGGGATGCAATGCAAAAGACACTTTTTTTTTATTTTAAAACAATGATGACCTTAAACACGACTTAGACAATGACTAATGACTACATGACACTCTTTTTTTTTGACACCCTAGACTCAACTCGCTCTGATACCAAATTGATGCGGGACGAGACCACGGACACGACAAGCTCGTGACTGCCCCTTAACGAGGGAAGCGTCGGACGTGCGCGGTTGAGAAACCAGCAGTGAGCTAGGGTGGTCGACTCTCACTTGTGCCCGGATCGGGTCACGGGACGGTGTCGCACTCTCTCGCAGCAGCGGTAATGAATAGATAAAGCGAGTTAGATATCCCTACACATGCTCTCTAGCAGCGGCATAAACAAGCATATATGAAATTAAGCAAATGCCAAGTAAGGAAGCGAATGCGATACCTCCACGCGCTCGGCGTGGGGACAACGGACCCGGCCGAAACTCGTACTCCCGAGATAAATATTACACAATGATGACAGCAATGAAATATTGCCCACTCCACGCAGGGAGGTACAGGGCTACACAACTGGGCCCGGGAGGACCGAATTCGGGTTGACGGGCGGCTTCTCGCGTCTCTTCGGCAGCACCCGAACACGTGACGGTGGGGCCCACGTGCTGTCCGGAGGGACCGTGCGGGACCCGGTGTCACCATTGTGGTGGGGACACTTGTGGAAGTGTTACCTGGGATGACGGCGTGCTGGTTCACCGGCCGGAGGCCGGGCGGCTCCGATCGGCACCGGTCGGAATAACCGGCCACGGATCTGTCGGTTCTGTTTTCTGGCGCGCGCTCCGGCGAGAACGGACGCTGCGATCAGCCCCGACGTCGGAATGTGACGAAACTGGCGCCGTTGGAAAGCTAACTTCAAATCCTTCAATCTAAGCCTAAAGATCTGACCTGGATCTGCACGGCTCTGGGCTTTAATGAATTTACAACTTCCTATTGTACAGTAGCCGAACACTCAGATCTGCAGGGCAATTCTCTGAGAACTGCCTTTGACTTCTATGAAGACCTTGGATTCAGACTTCTACCGCTTCATTAAAGTTGTGGGAAATTGATCTAGGAAAACGGAAAAACTAGTTTGGAGAAGTTTGGATATGGCTACGAATTGATAGGAGTTTTTCACTAACAGTGAGTCGGATCTGGAAATGGGCTGAAAGCACTGTAGCTAAGGAAGAACATGAATTTTTAAAAATAGATAGAAGGCTGATCAAAAATTAAGAAAATTCGTGGATGTAGGGGATTATGGACAGAACTCCCAGTGAAATTGGGAGGGTTTGGAAAAATCAAAAGGGTGGTCGGAGATGTGAGAATCAGAGCTGTTGTCACTGTAGATAGAGACAAAATAGATCTGGGAATGACAAATGAACGAAAATGGAAAATTACTAAATGGAGGAGTTGTGGCGTGAAACTTTAGGTGGAGGTGGGGATTCAAGGTATGAACACACCCTCAAAATTTTAAATCCATCTGAGCTCGTGGTTGGCAGAAAGAATTCACGAACTACACCTCTGTTCAGCAAGACATAAACTTGAAGACGGCTCCGCGGCGGCTCGAAGGCGGCACGAACTGCGGCGACGGCGGCACAGATGATCACCGGAGATAGAGGGGAGGGGATAGGAGATAGAAACCACTCTAGAATTGGAGGTTGGAGGAGAGGAACCAGAGGGGAGGAGCTGGGGGCGCACCAAGCTTCTTGGATTACAACAAAAATTCTAATTTTTCATTGATTTTTACATGAAAATACAAGCTTATATATGACTCCAATCAAATCAATTGTGCACCCTTGGATTTAAGGATGGGGATTGAAGGGCTGGGATTAAGTGTGATAAACACACAAAAAATATTAAAATATGCCTAGTGGAATGGGGCGTCCCCTTGACCATATGTAAGGGTTGAATGGGTAGGTGAAGGTAGGTGACCTACCTTGGACCAATGTAACCACTTGTCTACCCATGTGGCATTTTGACATTCAACCCTTCTAAATGGCCACCTAGGATGGTTGACCAGCCCCACATGAGTGACATGGACCAATGGGAAAGGGCTGAGGGCCCCTTACTTGGTCCTACTGAAATTTTACATATAAACCCACTAAGACCTACAATTGCGTACCCATATAACACAAGGGTATACATACAAATATGAAAAGACATAAATGCAAACAAAATACGTACGGTCTTGCCTCGATGTCCCCATCAATTCCTCCCTTGGGTAAAAGGGAACGAAGTTGGACTATGCCGGCATCGGGAGGAATAGAAGAATCTCTGTGGTGATACAACCCACGGTGCACACGGAGGTAATAGACCCTATGGCTGGATGGGTGAAGCTACGACTAGTGGGTTGGTCGAAGCCTCGGGCCAATAAGTACGTCAACTTCCATTATAAATGTAATCCCATAACAAGATCATCCAAGGTATCAATATGGTGACTAGACCGAATTGTAGTGTGGAAGGAGTTGACCGGCACTAATGGTAAGGTGGGGTCCATGGATGGATAAGGAGGTGGGACCAAGCCATCCTTGAGCCAACTAAGAAGCGGCTCGGCTATGTATAGTGTACCCGTTAGAAACACGGTAGGCTGAGACCTTGGTGGCTCCAAATAAGATGGTTCCGAAATAAGATCGGAAGATGAGGTTGACGGTAATGGAGCTCTCATGGGTGATGAAGGAATGTCCTCCTCGTGGAGAAGGGGTCCTTGGTGTGGCACCGGGATGTACCCTTCCATCCGATCTACCCCGGTAGTCAACCGATCTACCCCTGTAGTCAACCGATCTAGGCGTGTACTCAACCCCTTCATTGTTCCCATAATGGCTCGGAACATTCCGACCACTTCATCGGGACTATGGACTCGGGGTGTGGCCATGGTGGCCAAGATGGGGTTGGATCCCCTAGGAATGGATATGCAAGGCCATTTTTTGTTTTTATTTTATAAGCGAAATGTTATGTCAACTAATGCAAGCACCTACACACGACTTAGAATGTGATGCAAATGTAAAGTTGAAATGAGACTCGACTACACACCTAGACACGACCAAGATTCGGTACGCGGCGGAGTTAATCGACCAGAAGATCACAAGATCACTCGCGCAAGTGAATCACCTCTCCGATAGGCGTGACCTAACGGTCCGGGCGACACCTTTTTATATACCAAACAATGGTATGCGGATGCAATCTTAGACCGACTTAGATGATGACTAGACGTAAATGACACTTTTTTTTTGATTTTAGACACCCTAGACTCAACTGGCGCTCTGATACCAATTTGAGGCGGGGCAGACACGCGACTTGAGACTCTAGCTTGCGATCGTCCCTATGCAAGGGAAGACGTGGACTGTGCGCGGTTGAGAAACCGGCAGTGAGTCTCGGGTATCGACCTTTCCGCGTTAACTCGGATCGAGTCACGGGACGGTACACTCAATCTCGCTCTCTCGCAGCGGTGATAATAGAATAACAAGCTAGAAACCTATCACATGCAGCGGCATATACGAAGTAATACGAGTAAAGCAATGCCTACGAGGAGGGCAGCGAGTTTACCCCCACGCTCCAGGCATGGGGAAGACGTTCCCGGCCAGTTACGGTAACCGCTGGTAACAACGGTAACAGTTAATTGCAACAGTGAAATCTATTGCCCACTCCACGCAGGGAGGTAAAGGGATACAAGTGGGGCCCGGTAGGACCGACCCTGGGTTGACGGGCAACAATCTGGAGGTGCGTATGGCGCGAACTCGGCCTGCTGGTCTGACTCGGCAATATTCCAACTCGGTGCTGCGCCAACTCGGTTGCTGACTCACTAGACATCAAGCAACGTTTTCCAAAGGAACGTCACCTTCCTGAGATCTTCCGGAGGCGCCGCTTGGCTGGGACGATGGCAGGGCGTCCCTGAACGACTCCCTGAAGGGGTGGTCGCTGAAGTTGACCTTTGATATTTATTTCTGAATTTTCTCCCGCACTGAGTTGTGCTGGCTGAATTCGTATCTGCTCTGCACACCTTCACGAAAAGAATTCCTACGACCAGATCCGATGTCGGATTGATGCACAAGAGGTACCAATGGATAGAGGATTCAGAGATCTACAACATATATTGTTGGTGGCTCCATCCACTGAATGGATTAAAAATAAAAATGACTGCAAACTGCCTTTTTTTTCTGACCCGGACTGACAGACACACAGGGCAGAGATGGATCTGCCTGAAACAGACCTTTGACCGAAGGCTAAATGATTTTTTTTGACTCAAAAAAAATTATGGTGGAAGGGGGTATATGTGAGGAGCACTAGGGAATTTTTGTGGATTTTATAAAAGTTTCTAAGTGGGTGGAGAAATTACAAAAAGGCGACTCTGTCCTGTAGATCTGCAAAAGGGTAGATTACTGAGAGGACAAACAAAAATATGGGAAAATTATCAAATGGACTCCAAATGTCACTAAATGTTAACTGGAGGTTAGGGGAGATGGACAAAACAAACCCTCAAAATTATGGCTCAATCAGACAACAAGAACTAGAAATACAATTTTGGAGAAGAGGTTCTGTCCAGATGGAGACAGAACTCCGATGACGGTGGCGACGGCGGCGGCGCGACGGCGGTGCGATGGCGGCGGCGGCGGCGGTAGAAAAAGAATTCAGAGGGGCTAAGGAGAAGATAGAAGGGCATCACACCCAAGATTTAGCAGAAATCCATCTGCAAGAGGGGGAGGGAGAGAGGAACAAGGGCACACCCTTCAATGGAGCCAATTTCACAAATTTTCTTCATTAATTTCTCTAATGACACTATACATGGGCTTATATAGAGAATGGCAAGGGGTGGGGGGCTGGGAATTTCATGGGAGAGAGAGGATTTTCTTCCCCATGTGGTCAAATGATCAAAAAAAATAAAAAATACAACATGGGATAAACTATATTATAAGGGGGAAGCATCTTGGACCTTAAGGGTTGGAATATTGGACTTTTTAATCCAATTGTCCCCTTGAATGGTCAAGCCATCTAGAAGCCCACCTTGGACCTTTGACTGACCCCACATGGGCCCTAAGACTTAGGTGGACCAATAGGAAAGGAGATGGGGCCCCCTTGCTGGTCCTACTGGACTTTTGCACAAAAACTCAAAGAATCATAAGGAATGACAAATTTGCTTATAAAGCCTTACAATTGCAAACCTACTTCCCAAGGATATAAATGCAAACTAAAAGGACACAAATATAAAAATAAAAGTTAGTGCCCGGTGTAGATTCCCATCAGAAAGTCATCTTTGGGGCAGGTTTTATTCAGATCTCCGAAGTCATCACATATCAAGATCTGCCCATTCTTCTTCTTCACAGGCACAATATTAGCCAGCCACGTGGTATATTGATTTTCTTCGACGAAACCCACATCAATGAGCTTGTCAACTTCTTTACATATTTGAGTGATGAGCTCTGGCCTCATGCGCCACAGCGGTTGCTTCACTGGTTCGGCTTCAGGGCTTATTGCTAACTCATGTTGTGAGACTATGGGGCTTAGTCCTAGCATTTCCTTGTAGGTCCAGGCGAAGCACTCCCGGTATTCTTGCAGTAGCTGGATGTACAGCTTCTGTTCTTCAGCAGGTAGCTGGGCGCTGAGGAAGGTTGGTCTATGATCATCTTCGTCTCTCAGATTAACTTCTATCAGTTCATCGACTATGGCTTGGCCTCCGTCTTCTATTTTCGAGGGTGCTGGCTGAAGGTCGACAAAGTCTGGAATTTCATCTTCAAGGTCAAGAACCTCGATCTCTTCATTTGGTTCTATTTGGACTTCAGCAGGGATCTCCGCATCGGCTAGTAGCGGCTATGCGAATCGTTTCATCAGCGAATCCATCACCGTTGCAGCTTCGAGGGGTGAGTTGACAGCTTCATCCCCTAGAGACAGGTTTGCGGTCATGGAAGACCGATGGCTGTTTACTGCTGGGCTGTGGTAGCATCGTAGTTTTGTAATAGAAGGTGAGATGGCATCACCCTCTTGGATCGCCATGTCCCTGGTGGGGGTGGCCTTTTCCTTTTCAGAAGCATACATCTCTTGATCGGTTTCGATAGAAACTTCCCCGATTGGCATGAGGGGTGCTGAGATCATTATTAGCGGAGGCCCGCCAGAGGGAGACGTCCCCATTTCCTCAGCATCTTCAGCTTCGCTGCTGCTAGCCGTGTCAAATCTGACTTGAAGGGCCGCTTCTTCAGGATAGACTTGCTCCCAACATCGGCAAGGAGTCATGGTCTCTGTTTCCGAGTCTCTTGGTCGAGCCGGTTCAGCATATTCCGCTTCTACTGGGTATTCATCGAAAGTTACCCCCAGCGGATTATTTTCAGCAAGATAGAAGGCCGAGATGGTGTCCATGTAATACCCCAAATTATTATTTGAGCCCAATATAATTATTAAGCTTTTATTAACTGAGAATTGAATTTTTAATGAATTAATAATTGAATTTCGGATTTATTAATATTTAATTCCTTAGAAATAGAATAAGTGAAAATCTGACTACCTTATAAAAATCCATAAAAATGGTAAACAGGTTAAGGTCGATGTAGTTAGCAACTTTATCTTCTGTAATT